>BQNB010028286.1:0-56792 GCA_026074375.1 Tanacetum coccineum | reverse complement strand
ATTTTTTTCTTTGTTTTCTGTCTTTTGGTGTGATATCCTTTTCCTGCACAACACAAGTGTAAAACAAACATATCTTTGGCAGTTTCTGTCTGTTTTTGGTCATTTGAGTCCGTTTTCAATGGAAAAAGGTATGTGTAATTAAGCACATACCAGTCTGGAGGAAAATTTAGAGTTGGTAGGGTTTAGCTACTCCCACATACTTTTCATCTTTGTGGAAACCGTAGAGGGGGTGAATAGGTTTCCATTTAAAACTTTAAATATTTTGTATCAAATCGCCAATCAAGTTAGACGTAATATGAGAAGTGTCGATAATAGGTTTTACAACAACTAGCACATATCTTAACAATACAAGCTCAACCACAATATTAACTACAAAGTACTACACAATCACAATTAATACAATATGTGCACCTATCTACACAATCATGAACACAATGCAAATATAAAAGTAAAACGATAAATGTAAATAAAAGCGTAAAGAGAGAAGTGAAAGGAAATGCAAACCGGACACGATGATTTATAGTGGTTCGGTTACGAAGCTCCTCTTCGCCGTACTCTATTCCCCGAGTACCCAACTCGAGAGTTACTTCACTAGTCAACAAGCTCCTTTCTCGGCGGAGAAAACCTTACAAGTTGCTTACATTATTTACCGACACTAAGCTAGATGTCTAGTTCTTCTTCGGCTACAACCAAACACGTTATGTTTTATGGCCCAACATAATAAACCTTGTGTTTTATGGACTAAACACATAAACAGCGTCGCTTACATTATTTTCTGACACTAAGCTAGATGTCGAGTCCTAATCTTAGCTAGAACCAATCTACCACTACACTAATGTATTTTAAGGCCCAAAATACTAATCAACCCACAATCAAACCTTCCGAATATACACACCATTCGGATCTACACACTACTAAAGATTGGAAGACATGGACTCGATCTATATGTAACATGTGTTACAAATGAACTAACTAGACAACATAACTTTGTATCTTGACGATGACAAAAGTCCTTCTCTTGCACTTGAGGGAAGAAGGAAAGGATAGAAGATTGGATCACATTTAAACAAGATTAAACAAGTTTAATGATCAAAGGTTTAGAGAGATTTAGTGAGATCTAGAGAGAGAAATAACTAAAAGAAATTCATGCAAAAGGGTTATGAAAATAGTTGGAGGTAACCAACTATTTATAGGAGCTGAAAAACTATCTGTCAGGAAACGGCGGTCCCAGATATATTAGGGGGTCGCCGGCCTATTTAAGGGACCGCCCTGACAAACGCTTATATTTTTGTCTTTTTGTGGTGAAGGTAAAATCTGGTGAAAAACTGTCACACCCAGACAAAGGCGGAAACTCAGAAATGCAACATAATGATCAATCATAACACAAGATACAAAATAGATAAAACTACATTGCATAAACTCCAAGTGCTATGAAGATCATCAACCTCGAACAAACTTGAGTAATGTCCCAAATCGCAACTAAAATCCACAATCTCTTACAATTATTCATATGCCCTCACATGGGATCATAATCCAAACTTAATCCAAAACATCCAAATACTAGAATCAAACAACAAGCAAGCAAGACTTCAAACAAAATTCCACACGGGATACTTCTAAGTCTGCTATCACAATCACCAAACTACTCTTTTTTCACTTCACCTGAAAATGATACTCGAAAACATCAACAATAATGTTGGTGTGCTCGTAGGTTTGACCTTAAACCCAAAAGATGTGCCAATATTTCAACAGTGGACAATAGTGTTATATGACACTGAATATATGCTAACAATCCAAGACATAGCATCCCCGCTAGTCAATCACAATATGTCACTTGCGCACCTAAAGAGCCTACTAGCTGGAGCACTATATTAGGGCGAACCACACAGAACCTTGCATGCCAAAAACAGTACATGCAAGTACCACACAGAACATTGCATGCCAAACACAGTACATGCAAGTACCACACAGAACCTTGCTCACATAGCAGTCATAAGCACATATCTTGTCCCAAAAACAAAACCACATTTCGCACTGATCAATTCAAAACATTTCAAAACACATTTGAGTATCATTTTCCCCCAACGGAAAAATCAGTAAAAAGTAGGGCTACGAGAACTCACCTCAAGCAAGTCTTTAGCAACCCAATCTCAATCACACAAGCAAATGCAACGACGCCCGCACACGATCTAGTCCAGTTAATGTCTCATTTTAATAATCCATTTCCAAAACAATCTTCATGTTTGATGCATAGAGTTTAGACGTGTTGTACAATTACTCAAAACAATTTAGTGGTGTGATGGTTGACAACTTATTCTCACAATCATACCAATCTCATTCCCCGATAATACATACTTATACTATTTAGAGAAAATAGATAAGTAATATAAATAAATATTTATAATTAATAAGTATAAATATATCTCAACAAGTCCATTTGGTAAACCTTAGTCATCTCAAAATAATCATTATACGGTTAAAAATGAAACGTTTACTCATGATAAACACATTAGAGAAGTTGTCTTTTAGTGAATTTATTAAATAAATAAAATAATAAAATAATATTTTATTATTTGAAATAAAAAATCATGTTTTTATGAAAATTTATAAGTCTAAACTTTTTACAAAATTTCGACATGACCTGTACGTTTATACAACGTTTTTCAAGGTTTTAAACCTCATTTTTAACAATTTTCACAAATTCGACACTTTTCGACAAAATTCCAAAATCTCAATCTTTAACGTTTACTAAATCAGTTTTCCTAAAATATCATTCAATATCACTTCGTAAATACATTTCCACTTCAAAAGTTCATCAAAACTCTCATTACGACTAAATATTGCTTATTGGGCCTTAAGGCCCAACAAGAGTCCATTAGGATATTTATAAGTCCAAAATACGATCCAGTCCAAAACCAAAGTCTATTTACATACATAAGTATATACTTATATGTAGAAAATAATCCGGACTACAATAAGCCCTCCCATTAAGCCGCGACTCAAATAGACTTATTGGGCCGTGAGTCCATAAACTCCAAAATACGTATATTAAGCTTGAAAATAAGCTAATAAGCTACGTATCGCATTTGGTTATGACCATAAGCCTCAAAAATAGTCCACAACATACTCCATAACACAAAAATAATAAAAATCACTTTCCTAGTGATTTTGGGAATCTATACGTAGCAAATAAGCCCGAATAAGCCAAGAAATAGCTTAAAAATAAGTTCGAATAAGCCATACAAGCTACTATAAAAAATAAGCATTCTAGCATCATATATTATTCAACCATCACGACCACAACTTCAAAACTACAACAACCCTCTTTTTCCTTTTTATGTTACACGAACCAAACGCACCCTTTTCTTTCGTTTCGTTTCCAAAAATCGATTTTCACAATGATCAACTTATACAACTAACATCTATGCTTCGAAATAAACCCAAAAGGACAAACGAAATTTAAATTTGGAAACTTACAAGAAAATCTTCAAGAATGTATATTTTGACACGAACCGGACAACCCAAACGTTGTTTAAATGAATACCCAAACACTCGTATCAACCCGGAATATCACTTCTCGATCTAAGTTTGAAAATTTATGGTGGATTTGTGGTGGTGTAGTAGCGGTCGAATAACACACACACACACTCTCTTATGTGTGTTTTTTTTAAAATGAAATGATAAGGATTACGAATAAGAAAGCATCTTATGTGCATCTTTAGACAAGTTAGCTAAAATTAAGCCTCCATGTCCCCCCTCTCCTTCTTGTAACCGGATAAGGCATCCTAGGGGTGTCGGGTCTTTCTTTTCGTGTCGGGATCACTTAAAAGCTCATAAAACTCAACCGTAAAATTTACCCCAAAGTTAATTAGCATTTTTATTCACCTTAAAAATACTTTTCCATTAACCTAGAGTATTTACACGACATATTTTTCACTTTACACCTTTCAAAACTCATTTGGACATTAACGGACGTGTCAGACTCGTTTTTTGGCATTTCTTAAAATTCACGGGTCGAACCATCCGGAATACGAATAACACAATAATACCTTCCAAAAAAGGATTATTAATCACAATAAACCTCAAATCATCACATATCTTTTAAAATCACCACCGTCAACACGGTACAAAAATCTGAATAAACTGACAACAGTCAAATAGTCAAAGGACTATTAATGAAATATTCAAAACACAAAAAGGGCAAAGGTTACATTCTACCCCCTTAAAAGAATTTTGCCCTTGAAATTTAACTACTAACATTACTAAACAAATGCGGGTACTTCAATTTCATCTGATCCTCACGTTCCTACGTGAATTCAAGGCCACGTTTCGAATTCCACTCAACCTTGACGATGGCAATCCTACTACGCTTTTACTTCTTAAACTCTTTTTCCAAAATTTCCACAGGTCTTCCACAAAATTCAACTTAGCATCAAATCGAATCTCATCCAAAGGCACTTGCAGTGTTGGATCAACCAAACACTTCTTAAGGTTTGACATGTGGAACGTGTCGTGAACACCATTCAATTCCTCAGGCAAATCTAACCGGTAGGCCACAGGGCCTACTTTCTCAATAATCTCAAATGGTCTAACAAACCTAGGTGCTAACTTCCCTTTCTTCCCAAAGCGTACCACACCTTTCCAAGGCGACACTTTGAGCAATACATAGTCACCTACACTAAACTCTAAAGGCTTCCTCCTCTTATCAGCATAACTTTTCTAACAATCACACGCAACCTTAAGTATATCCTTAATATGCGAGATCTTCTCAGTAGTCACTTGCACTAACTCAGGTCCTATCAACTGACATTTTCCCACCTCAGCCCACATAATTGGCGAACGTCACTTTCTACCATATAATGCCTCAAACGAAGCACATCTTACACTAGCATGATAACTATTGTTATATGAAAACTCAACCAACGGAAGATGAACATCCCAACTTCCCCTGAAGTCTAGGACGCACACTCTAAGAATGTCTTCCAAAGTCTAAATAGTGCGTTCACTCTGACCATCGGTCTGAGGGTGATAAGCAGTACTTATGTCTAAACGAGTCCCTAATGCCTCTTGCATTGACTGCTAAAAACTTGATGTGAAATGACTATCACGATCTGATATAATCGAGATCGGCACACCATGTCTAGCAACTATCTCATTCAAATACAATCTAACCAACCTTTCCATCTTATAATCCTTACGCATAAGTAGAAAATAAGCAGACTTAGTCAATCGGTCCACAATGACCTAGATTGTGTCATGCCCAATACTAGTCCTAGGAAACTTAGTCACAAAATCCATAGATATCCCTTCCCATTTCCATATAGGAATCTCAGGTTGCTGGAGCAAGCCAGATGGCCTTTGATGCTCAGCTTTAACCTTCAAACAAGTCAAACACTTACTAACATACTCAGCTATATCCTTTTTCATTCTAGGCCACCAATACCTATCTCTCAAATCATAATACATCTTATCAGATCCTGGGTGTACAAAGTACTTTGACTTATGGGCTTCATCTATTATCAGGGTTCTCACCTCACCCTTTAAAGATACCTATATTCGATCTATGTAGTACAAGGTTCCATCACTTCTATGTTCTATCATCTCATCTAAACCTTTCTGCAATCCTGCAAACTCATCCACAGCCTCCTTCTGAGCCACCAGTATCCTATCCTTGATACCTAACTGAAGGATCATATTCATAGCTCTAACCCTCTTAGGATTTATTCTTTCCTTCCTACTTAGATCATCAACCACCATATTCGCCTTACCAGGATGGTAGCAAATTTCACAGTCATAATTACTAAACAACTCTATCTAACGACGCTGTCGCATATTCAACTCTTTCTGACTAAAGATATGCTGAAGACTCTTATGATCCGTATAGATGACACTCTTTGTCCCATACAGATAATGTCTCCAGATCTTAAGTGCAAACACGACTGCACCCAACTCTAAATCATGGGTAGTATAATTCTTCTCATGAATTTTTAACTGCCTAGACGCATAGGCTATCACTTTACCTCTTTGCATTAACACACAACCTAGTCCTATCCCGGACGCATCACAATATACCACAAAGTCTTCCGGTCCATCAGGGAGAGCTAGAACAGGCGCATTACACAACTTATCCTTCAAGGTCTGAAATGCCAATTCCTGTTCCTCACCCCAATCGAAAGTCTTACTCTTCTGAGTCAAGATAGTAAGAGACTTAGCTATCTTAGAAAAGTCCTCAATGAACCTACGGTAATATCCAGCCAAACCTAAGAACGAACGAACCTCAGTCGGAGTTCTAGGGGCTTTCCAATTCTTAACAGCTTCAATCTTACTAGGGTCTACATGAATCCCATTACCATTTATCACATGCCCAAGAAACTGCACTTCTCTTAGCCAGAATTCACACTTAGAAAACTTAGCATACAGTTTCTCCTTTTTGAGCAGTTCCAAGACTAACCTTAAGTGTTCTACATGCTCCTCTTGAGTCTTAGAGTAGATTAAGATATCGTCTATAAACACTATCACAAACTTATCAAGATAAGGCCTACAAACTCTATTCATCAAATCCATAAATATCGCTGGTGCATTAGTCAGACCAAAGGGCATTACAGTGAACTCGAAATGTCCATAACGAGTTCTAAACGCAGTCTTTGGAATGTCATCCTCATGCACTCTCAGCTGATGGTATCCAGACCTAAGATCTATCTTTGAGAAAAACTGCGACCCTTGCAGTTGGTCAAATAGATCATCAATTCTAGGAAGTGGATAACGATTCTTAACAGTCAACTTGTTCAATTCTCTATAATCAATGCACATCCTAAAAGAACCATCCTTTTTCTTAACGAACAATACCGGCGCTCCCCAAGGCGATGAGCTTGGTCGAATGAAACCTTTGTCTTGGAGTTCCTTGAGTTGTCCCGACAACTCCTCCAATTCAGAAGGTGCCAAACGATAAGGAGACTTTGCTACCGGCGTTGCTCCAGGGATTAACTCAATCCGAAACTCAATTTCCCGAATAGGCGGTAATCCAGTTAGATCATCCGAAAATACCTCAGGAAAATCTCTAACCACGACAATCTCTTCTTGTTTCTTAACACCCATCAAAAATCTCGCTTTCTCTTCCGGTCTCTCTCCTAATACTCTAAGTACCTTGCCATCCGGTAGTGGTATCCTCACTACCTTCTCATGGCAAATTATTTCAGCTTTATATTTAGACAACCAGTCCATGCCTATAATCACATCAAAACTCCCATGCCCAAAAGGTATCAAGTCGATGTCAAAGACATGACCCTCGATTTCTAGTTTGCAACCCTTAATAACCTTATCAATCTCTACTAGCTGCCCGCTAGCTATCTCAATCTCATATTTGAAACCTAAATCGCTGGGCTCTAAGCCTAACATAGGTATAAAAGTAGTGGAAACAAAACTATAGTCGGCACCAGAGTCAAATAAGGTAGTGGCAAAATGATTGTTCAAAGTAAACGTACCCGTCACAATGTTCGGATCCTGGCGAGCTTCCTCCGCTCCCAACATAAATGCCCTACCCCTAGCCTGGTTCCCTTGGTTTCCACGACCCTAACCCTCGTTATTAGCAGCAACTTGATTTGGACGATTTTCTCTCGGTCCTTGTGCTCTATTCCACCTAGGGCAAGCTAGCCTGACATGGTCGGTACTACCACACTCATAACATGCCCTAACAGTTGGGTTTCTAGCATTGACAGGATTCACATTCCTTGGCACACTTCTACAATCCCTTGCCAAATGACCCACCAAGAGCGTGGAAGGAGTTGCAGATGGTACACTTGGGTTAAGTACCTGTATTCTCTCTTCCTATAGGGTTTACAGTAGTAGCAAAAGCATTCCCAGTCCTAGCCCTCTTATTATCATCCCCAACATTATTATCCTTGCTAGGTTCCCCCATATTTCCTCTTTTCTCAACCTTCTTAATTGATCCATTCCTAACAGCCTCATCAGTCAGTGCACCAGAAATCTGCACAACCTTCTATATAGTCTTTGGCTCCGTTGCTGCCACCATCCTACAGATTTGTGGAGCAAGGCCATACACATACCTCTCAATCATCCTACTCTCTGAAGTTACCAAATGTGGAACTAACCTAGCCAACTCATGAAACCTATCAGTATACGCAGCATGGCCAGCCCCGACCATGGCGTGATTCCACAACTTAGATTCCAACTTTTGCATCTCATGGCTAGGACAAAACTCTTGTATCATCATAAACTTAAAGTCATTCCATGACATACTAACAGCAACTTCCTGGCTTAGCGTGCGGATCTGAGAGTTCGACCACGTTAAAGCCTTACCCACAAATAAACTAGCAGTGTATTTCAGTTTTTGGTCAATACTACAACCACTCATATCGTGAACAAACTCCATTGTCTTAATCCAACGAGTAAGAACTACAGCACCTCCCTTACCATCATATTCCTTAGGGTTTCAAGCTAAAAACTCCTTATATGAACAACCTATCCGGTTGCCATTTACTATCACATTCCCAATGTTCTCCTGAACATTCTCATTAACCACATTACCATTCTGATTTCCAACATTTCCTCGGTTACTAACCTGAGCCAACATGGCGGGTAAGAGGTTCTGCAATTGTTAGGCAATGATCGTTGAGAAGTCGGGTGCTCCCCTATTGGCTCCCTCTACATTCCCATTGATTCCCTCTACACCCTCATTAGCTCCCAAAGCTTAGTCATTTCTTTGACCATTCAAATCATCAACACGCTCATCATTACCTTCCCTAGGTCTTCTACCCCTTCTACCTCTACCAACCCGTTTACCCGTTCCCCCTCCTAGTGATTCGGAAGCAGGTCGGCCAGCACTTCGGGTCCTCATTCTTGGCGGCATTATCTATACTAGGGAGAACATGGGCAACGTTAGGTATAAGTAGGAAAGACTTATGAGATATTTATAGATTGTCCTTATAGAGATATACCGATTATATCACAATAACACTACCTACGGATGGCCATTATAACTGTAGTTTCCTTTGAAAGTATTACGAAAAGTTACCATAATTAACAAATAAAGAAAAGTTCATTTGAGGAGAAGTTTATACCCTCATACTGAGGGACAAATCCTCACCATCCATTTGGTTTTGATCTAATGGTGGGGATTAATATAAGATTTAAACTTATTAAACCTAATTTTCTCCAACTATATAAAGCCTTTTTCTTTATATTTTCCTCACATTTTCAAACACAGTTCGTGTGTGTTTTCTTCCTAACCGTTTCCCTTCATCTCTAGCCGTTTCCCTCCATCAATCTCTTACACCGATCATGTCACACCCCGACAAAGGCGGAAACTCGGGAATGCAACATAATGATCAATCATAGCACAAGATACAAAATAGAGAAAACTAAATTGCATAAACTCCAAGTGCTATGAAGACCATCAACCTCGAACAACCTCGAGTGATGTCCCAAAACGCATCTAAAATCCACTATCTCTTACAATTATTCATATGCCCAGACAGGGGACCATAATCCAAACTTAATCCAAATACTAGAATCAAACAACAAGCAAGCAAGACTTCAAACGAAATTCCACACGGGATACTTCTAAGTCTGCTATCACAATCACCAAACTACTCTTCTTTCACTTCACCTAAAAATGATACTCGAAAACGTCAACAATAATGTTGGTGAGCTCGTAGGTTTGACCTTAAACCCAAAAGTTGTGCCAATATTTCAACAGTGGACAATAGTGCTATATGACAGTGAATATATGCTAACAATCCAAGACATAGCATCCCCGCTAGTCAATCACAATATGTCACTTACGCACCTAAAGGGCCTACCAGCTGGAGCACTATATTAGGGCGAACCACACAGAACCTTGCATGCCAAACACAGTACATGCAAGTAAATCAACACATAATATTTACATAGCAGTCATAAGCACATATCTTGTTCTAAAAACAAAACCACATTTCGTACAGATCAATTCAAAACATTTCAAAACACATTTGAGTATCATTTTCCCCCAACGGAAAAACGAGTAAAAAGTGGGGCTACGAGAACTCACCTCAAGCAAGTCTTTAGCAACCCAATCTCAATCACATAAGTAAATGCAATGACGCCCGCACACAACCTAGTCCAGTTAATGTCCCATTTTAATCATTCATTTCCAAAACAATCTTCACGTTTGATGCATAGAGTTTAGACGCGTTGTACAATTACCCAAAACAATTTAGTGGTGTGATGGTTGACAACTTATTCTGACAATCATATCAATCTCATTCCCCGATAATACATACTTATACTATTTAGAAAAAATAGATAAGTAATATAAATAAATATTTGTAATTAATAAGTATAAATATATCTCGACAAGTCCATTCGGTAAACCTTAGTCATCTCAAAATAATCATTATACGGTTAAAAATAAAACGTTTACTCATGATAAACACATTAGAGAAGTTTCGAGAAAGATTATATTTTTCGTCTTTTAGTGAATTTATTAAATAAATAAAATAATTAATTAATATTTTATTATTTAAAATCAAAAATCATGTTTTTAGGAAAAATTTTAAGTAAAAACTTTTTATGAAATTTCGACATGACCCGTACGTTTATACAACGTTTTCCAAGGTTTCAAACCTCATTTTCAACAATTTTTACAAAGTCAACACTTTTCGACAAAATTTCAAAATCTCAATCTTTAACGTTTACTAAAACATTTTTCCCAAAATATCGTTCAATATCACTTCGTAAATACATTTCCACTTTCAAAAGTCCATCAAAACTCTCATTACGACTAAATATCGCTTATTGGGCCTTAAGGCCCAACAAAGGTCCATTAGGATATTTATAAGTCCAAAATACGATCCGAGTCCAAAACTAAAGTCCATTTACATACATAAGTATATACTTATATGTAGAAAATAATATGGACCACAATAAGCCCTCCCATTAAGTCGCGGCTTAAATAGACTTATTGGGCCGTGAGTTCATAAACTCCAAAATACGTATATTAAGCTTGAAAATAAGCTAATAAGCTATGTATCGCATTTGGTTATTACCATAAGCCTCAAAAATAGTCCACAACATACACCATAACACAAAAATAATCAAAATCACTTTCCTAGTGATTTTGGGAATCTATACGTGGCATATAAGCCTAAATAAGCCAAGAAATAGCTTAAAATAATTCTGAATAAGCCATACAAGCTACTATCAAAAATAAGCATTCTAGCATCATATATTATTCTACTATCACGACCACAATATCAAAACTACAAAAACCCATTTTTTCCTTTTTATGTTACACGAACCAAACGCACCTTTTTCTTTCGTTTCGTTTCCAAAAATCGATTTTCACAACGATCAACTTGTACAACTAACATCTATGCATCAAAATAAACCCAAAAGGACAAATGAAATTTAAATTTGGAAACTTACAAGAAAATCTTCAAAAATGTATATTTCGACACGAACCGGACAACCCAAACATTATTTAAATGAATACCCAAACACTCGTATTAACCCAGAATATCACGTTCTCGATAAAAGTTAGAAAAATTATGGTGGATTTGTGGTGTAGTAGTGGCGGCCGAATAACACACGCACACTCTTATGTGTGTTTTTTTTGAAAATGAAGTGATAAGGATTATGGACAAGAAAGCATCTTATGTACATCTATAGACAAGTTAGCTAAAATTAATCCTCCATGTCCCCCTCTCCTTCTTGTAACCGGATAAGGCATCCTAGGGGTGTTGGGTCTTTCTTTTCGTGTCGGGATCACTTAAAAGCTCGTAAAACTCAACCGTAAAATTTACCCCAAAGTTAATTAGCATTTTTATTCACCTTAAAAACACTTTTCCATTAACCTAGAGTATTTACACGACATATTTTTCACTTTACACCTTTCAAAACTCATTTGGACATTAACGGACGTGTCAGACTCGTTTTTTGGCATTTCTTAAAATTCACGGGTCGAACCACCCGGAATATGAATAACACAATAATACCTTCCAAAAAAGGATTATTAATCACAATAAACCTCAAATCATCACATATCTTATAAAATCATCACCGTCAACACGGTACAAAAATATGAATAAATTGACAACAGTCAAATAGTCAAAGGACTATTAATGAAATATTTATAACACAAAAAGGGCAAAGGTTACAAAAACTGACTTGTTTTAGGGGGGAAATGACCCTATTTGAAATTTGAAATAATCACCACATAAACATTTCTTTATAATTCAAAAATAATTTGTCAAAATAATATTTTAGAAATTGTTTTGTTATATTTACAAAAATATAAAGTTTAAGACAAAAACTTATTTCTTTGATCATCCTAAAAGTTTAATGTTGTTTGTACATACCTTATGTGAAGAATACAAGTAATCTTTGATATGAAATGAGTAGGAACTTAGTGAGAGAAAGTGGAAGGAAGGATGTATTTTAGAGAGAGAAAGTAAGAAACATATAATGCATAAATGAAATGAGAATACAAAACCAACCAACACCCTCTCCAAGCTATGAAGAGGGTATTTATACACTTTGTTTGGCCGGCCATGGGCCTATTGATGGGCTTACCATAGGCCTTGGGCCATATTAGCTTAATATGATTAAGATATCTAACTACCGGCTTTGACTAGTAAATATTGGAAGTGACCGAGACTTTTCTTAATCCTAACAATCTCCCCCTAAGGGAGGTCACTCCAATTTACAAAAATATAATCCTAGCATACTATGCTTTATCTTTAGTCCTCAGCTCGTAGTCTTTAACTTTAATATTTAACTTGTGAATTGTTGTAGTGATCTTTGACTTTAGGCTCGAGCTTGTTCCTTTATCTTGACTTGTTTGTGAAAGTGTGATCTTGAGCACTGTGAGATCATCAACCAATCATAATCTTATTTCGCTATCTTGTAATTTTGCCATCTTGTGAAACTTGTGACTTTGGACCGACATGCTCATACCTTTCTTGATTTGTTGACTTGAAAAGCTTTAATGTTGCATCTTTCTTGAAATTCTTTAACTTTAACACTTTGTCACTTCGAGAAAGACGTTCGGTATCAGAGTGACGGAAAATTCTTTGAAATTCTTTGACTTTAATACTTTGTCACTTCAAGAAAGACGTACAATACACAACATCCATAATAAATTAACCGTGTTTTTTGTAGTGTGGTATGTTCTCTTTACTTCATTCCCAAATACAAATCTCAGAAAGATCACAAACAAGTGTTACTACAACGAGATGCGCAAGAAGTGATGATGTGTATTCGATGTCCTAAGCAGTGCGCAAAAACCACTACTAGAGTATTCTACGTCAGCACCTCCAAATTATATTTATCACCTAATCGAACAATAGATTAATATGTCAAGTTTATCCTACTAATGTGATAACTCACTAAAGATGCTTTGTACTTTGGCCACTTTTCGTCTGTTTGTAAACCAAATGATGTGCACTCAACATTGAGGTGGTGTCCAATTATCCTGAGCGCTCTACTGAACTGTGTGTGTGTAGAACTGATTTAATGTTGTCCAACGCTGACAAGTTAATATACATTTACGCATTTGAAGAATAGGGTGATAGTAAAGTTATAGTCATTATTGTACCTTTCTTTGTATATTAAGTTCTATAACTAGTTGAGTTTTGCTGCATTCTGATACCTCTTATTAATTAGTGTAGAAGTAATATCACTAATGATATAATAAATGTACGCGACATGATTGTAACAATGCCAGTACTCGCATCTTATACATGTACCATTGTATATTTTGTTATTACGTAGAGCAGAGTGTGTCACATATCACCCCTATATCTGAGAGACTTAGCTCACAGATCCTCTAGCCTTCGAATCATGAAGCGGATGTTTTGGAGACGATTTTAAGAATTGTCTCCATCATTAGTTTTACAAGCTCTCGTAACTGAGCTCACTACTTGTATTTAGTGACGGTCAGTGTGTTTATGCTTCTGGAGTTGAAGTCATGAGAGAACAGGTATGAGAGATGAGTCTCGTAGTGCTATTGTCATACCTATCTAAAATATATTTGTGCGCAATCGTGCTCGCGAGATGAGTTCGCTTGGGCACGCGCTCTATGAGATACTTTAGTGATCGTTCTCGGTTCTTTAAGTTTATGTTGTGGTGTTCGACATCGCTCCTGTATAAGGTGTAGTATCTGTGTCGTGTGCGTAGGAGCGCTAAAGATGCGATCACAGAGACCGCACGGCGTATAAGTAGGATAGATGATTGAGTGAACGAGATTTCGAGAGAATTGATAGAGGAGTAGCTATTTGTGTAGTTTTTCGCCTGGAGAAATTGAGCAACGAGCGGATGTTGAGATAGAGTGAGATGTAGAGAGTCTCAAATATACATCGCACGTTGCGATAGAGATGTTTAGTTTACTCATGGATAGCTGAGAATTCTCGAGGTGATCCGACTGTCAGATTGTGAGCTCTAGTTTGTGAAGTGGGATTGTATGAAGATAATAGATTCGATGAGATATGAGTACTAAGTGTCGGACGACTGGGTTGGTAGGTAGGTATATGCATTGAAGATGAAAACACACTGAGAGGATGAATTTTAGTAGGCGCAGAAGCTGATTCGAGAGGTCGGATAAATGTTCATAATCCGTAGTATCCGATGAGTGAGAGATAAGATATAATGTGTGAGAAAGGTTTGAAAGAGTAGGTGTCTTAGGTGCCATTTGCTGTTAAGTATGAGCAATAGAACCGTCGTTTCTTTCTTAATCGCTCCGGCGCACTCATCTCCCGTCTCCGGGTCGCCGCATCTCCAAGGGAATTCATTTACAAGTCACTCACTACCATGAGCTTGTTAGAATGTTGACTCAAGTTGGATTTCCATCTTCATTGTGAATGAAATCATCTAGGTTATGTTTCTGGCAAAAATACACTAAAAAGGGATAATGGTAGGGATCTTAAGTATATATCTCGCGCGCGCGCTCGTCACATTGTGTGCGATTTTAGCAAGTTAATTTGAAAAAGTGGCCTGATGAGATTTAATGGTATGCTTCTTTTTGGCTCTAGACTCAATAGTGCACTTTGATTTTTGATGATCGGTGGTTGGAGCTGATGTGCCACCTTTTCAATATCAACTCTAACTCGGAGTGTGAGAGAGTTATAGAAAATGTATGTGAATCTCTCGTGAGTTTGAAATAAAGTATATTTGACTTTGAGTGGCTGGGAAATCGATGGGTTTTGCTATTAGCGGCACTGGAGCGCTTGATTATTGCAAGGTCGGACAAGAGATCTTAGTGTTTCCGAACAAGTTTATGTATGGACCGGTTTTTTGCCTAAGTGTATGCGAGGGCTTCTTTCTTTTCATCACTTTTCTTTTACATTTCTTTTTCTTCTAAACCCCTTTATTGCTTACCTCTCTCATCCGCTCACCTGCAATAACTAGCAACGCACTTGTGGGGTTTTGTTCAGTGTTAGCTCATATCAGTCTGTGCATTCTTCCGTAATTCACTTTAATATTTTTTCAATATAAGGACTTATACCACTAAACTAGTAGATTTCCTGGTAGTTCCCTACCAAATTTGGGTGGATTCATGGGATTTGTAATACTATGCCTCAACCACATTATATCTCCGTAAATTTAAAGTACATGGTTGGTCTGTTAAGTAATTCCATCCGTAGAACCAAAATCTTTAAAAAGTTCATCAAAGTGTTTTCCAATATAAATATCTAAAGGTTTACACTTTGAGTGTTTTTCATTTTCACTAAAGCTCCCTTCTAACATGTGCATCGTAATCCGTAGTATATGTAGGGTGGAGTGCTTTAAGTCCAATTATATTTGATACATCTTTCAATTCAAGCTTGATCCAGTTAGTCACATTTTATCACCGTATCCAAGATGTTAAAACCCCTTTGATATTTTTTGGATATCCAATTGATTAACCTTTTATAGGAAAAAATTGTTATATACTATCTATGAGGAACACTTTTTATATGCTCCCTCTCAATTTATGCGGTATATAAGATAAGTGGTTGAGTACATTTAATTTGAAAAATTTTAAAATTTACTAAGAAATTCTTAAAAATTTTTGTACTGTGACTACCTTATTATTACCATATGTCTACACTACATATTGATATATTCACAAGTTTTATTATTAACAGATTTAACATGAATGATAAGGGACATCATATGATAGGATCATTGGTCCTTTGTAGTTGCGAAGGTATCCTCTGTAAGGTCTTCCACAAAAACACGCTTTTCAAGCCCTTCGCATCAACCTCCGTCTTTGAGTTTCTTGTTCAATGGCTTTATCATTCACTCGGGCTCTTGCTTGCTTGTCTTGTTTTGACACATTTATCCTTCGGAAAATACTCCATTTTGAATCCCAAATAGTATAAAATCATGAAGGACTGGTTGCAATTATCGGTTGAGTGTGCAAGAGCGCTAAACTTGTGAAGTTCATCGTGTGATGCATTTCAAAACTGATTTGTTCATGTCATCTTGATAGATAATGCCTTGGATATCACGGTAAGCAGTGTATGGAGTCTTTTTACTGATGTCTGAACGATATGTGTCAGGTTTGGTAAGGTTTATCTTCTTCTGATAGCTTTCAACTGCTAGTTTTAGATCCTCCACACGTTCTTGAATTACAATGCGTCTTGTGTACATTCGCAAAGCCACATTAAGTGCAAACCGTTCATCCACATTGAGATTCGTTAGTTTTTCCTGAACAAGAAGAAGTAACATATCTTTAATATCTTTACGACGAAGTCTTTTGAAGTCACCTTCTCGAAACTTGTAGAGCTTATCATCTTGTCTTCAAATTGTGATCTCTTCCAAATGTTTGTAACCAAAGAATTCCATGATCTTGAGACTTGTAACAGCAATAATCATGTGTTTGGAATAGACGTCTTTAGAAGTTTCTAGGTTGGTAGTATATCCATAGAATCTCTGATGTTTTGGTCCCCAGTGATATGTTCCCCAGTAGGCATGCTTGTCATAGACATCTTGTATCTCACTCCATGTACTTCTAGGAATCTTGTCTTCAATCCATTTAACATGAACGTAATCAGCAGCCTTTGTCTTGGTGATTGAAGTTGTATATTTGTGACTTGAGCTTCATCCTTTTAGATATTCGAGATCATTGTTGATGAAGTGATCATAAGGGATGATTTGATGACCTCGTGCATCCGGAATTAAAGGAAGTGGCTTGCTAAGATCATGGGGATACGGTCTTCCTTTAGGATTATGCCAATCTAACTGATCATTGGTAGCTTTGAATACTTCTTCCAGATGGTATTCTAACTCCACAACACTCTTGCACGTGCCTTTAATGAGATCATATGTTGGACTGCTCAACAGATCTTGAGTTATATTTTGAATGTTGAGCCGATTCATTATAAAAGCAGAGAAATCGATAGGAGTAGCCAGAAACTCATTAAACGAGGAGGTTGTGCCTAAAGCTTGTGCCAACTGAGACATCCAAGGTTGAGAAGGTCGATCGTCAATAGTTTTTGTTTTGTTCCATTCACGATCAGGAGTTCGAGAGCCTGTTGGATTCCATAGTCGTTCATCCACATTAGATACCTCTCTTACAGGAGATACATCATCGTCTCCTGTAATGAACTCTTGATGTGTAGGATCTTCGAAGTCTGTTTGTTAAGATCTGGATAGTCTTTTTGGAAGTGCTTGTTGTTCTACTCTCCTTATGAGTTGGTTCTTTAGGTGACTCAGCTTCCTTGCCTGACCTCCTTCTCTTTGTCCCTCAGTTTGATCTAGCGAAGGGTTCTTCATCCTTGTCTTCATCATCATGTCCTTTTGGAATAGTGACTACATCACCATATGAGGAGAGAAGGTCTTTGTCAGAGTTATATGCTTTGACTAATGCATTGTAAAGATTCTTTTGAACTTCGGATCTGTCAATAGAGTTATTGTCCTCCATTTTATCCATGAGAATCTTTTTAACTCGAGTTCTGAGAGAGAAGAGGCTACTGCGTAAGACGTCTGAGGTTGATTGGTTGATCTAATCAACACTTCAGCTCCCAGAGTGTCGATAACATACTTCTTAACTTTTGTCATAATCTTGGAGGTTTGAGCTTTGACCTGCTCCTTGATTATTCTTTTCATGTTGGAGTCAAGTAAGTTGAGAAAGTCTTAATTCTCTGCCTGAGCTTCTTCTCTGAGCTTGTTGGATTTTTGATGAAGAGCCACGTTTACTTCATCTTTCATCTTGGAAGTAAGATAGTTGTCAACAATGCCCGGAATTGATGCTACAAATTTAACAAATTGATTTATTTGTTTGAGTTCAGACAGTTCTATCTCTAGTGAGGATACCCTGCGATCAAAGCCGAATAGAGATGCGAAGTTGGGGATTTCGGGCAAAGTTGTTGTTGGAATAGTTGTTGTTGTTATGGAGTCATATGTTTGTTGTTGAGGTTGGATGATTGGGATGGGTGGTTGAGGGATTGTAGTGTCAGAGGAGGGTGTGACAGAAACTGCTACATTTGGATTTAGAATCGAGTCGATACCGGTATCCAGAGAGGGATTAATGAATTTAGCCACCAAATCTGATGAAACAGAGGAGCTTTGTTGTTTCACTATTGGAGGTTCAGAAGTTAATGTCTCGTGAACTTATCCCGTCTCTTGATTAATTTGAGCATCCGTCATTTCAGCATCTCTTCGATTTAGGTTGATATTCACGTCTCCGTACAGTTCCTCATCTTCTTCATCTTCTTGTTCTCCTCCCATTGTATCATCATCCTGTTGATTTTCATCTTCCTCCGTGAGTTCATAATCAGGTGGTGTTGAAACTTTTTGATCAGAAGTCACTTCATTATCATCTTCTGCTTTTTCTTCTTCTTTTTCTTCTTCCTCTTCATTTGCTTTGTATGTTGACAAGGTCGGGTGAACAAACTCATCTCCTGAATCATCTGATTCAGTTCTTTGGCTGTCATTCTCTTGATCATCGTCTTCATCATCATTATCATCATTGTCATCATCACTGTCATGCTCCTCATCTTCTTCCTCATCCTCTCCTTGACTGAAAGTCTAGGATTCTTCTTCACTCTCTGATCTGTATTCGGGTACATCGGGAACCTCTGGTTTGTCACCAGCTCCTTCATTTGTACCAGATCCGGTTTGTTGTTGCTCATCAGGAACCTTTGACAGAATGTCAACTCCATCACCTGAGCCACTTGCGTGAGAGATATGGAATTCTTTCAAGCTTCTCTTAGTTGCCAACTTCATTTGTTCTGCTTCTGATAATGCAACTTCAGATAGTACTGTTAAACCTTTTGACTTTGTTGTAGCAGGCTTATCTCCTTTAGCTGAAGTCTTGATTCTTTTACCTTTGGAAGCTTGAGAAGGCTTTGTCTTTGGAGATGATTCAGAGTCAGTCTTTTTCTTTGTAGCTTTTGACTTGGGAGCCTTTTCACCAGTAGCATAAGCACGGTAAGTCTTGAAAGCTTCGGACTCCAACATGGCTTGATTGGTCAAGTGCTGAGGGAGAATAGCACCGTATTCTTGTGTGTCCTTATGTTTTGAAATGACTCTTATGGTGGTGAACATGAAGTCATCCCTGGCATAATGCCAAAACATCTTGTTTCTCCTTGGAATTGCTTGATCCTTTGCCATGAAGTAGTCGACAATGACTTTGGTGAAACGTGGATAATACATGTCATTGTTCTTTTTAGAATTCTTGTTCTCCACTTGAAATACCAAGTCTTCCCACAGTAGATAGACATAGTCAACCTGCTTGTTGTGATACATGCCCCAAAGAATTTGAGCACGTGAGAGGCGAAGACTTTCCAGAGCAGTAGTCTTTCCACTTAGACACTTGTTGATTATGGCAGCAAATGATCTCCAAGGTTGATGCATGTGGTTGACATTGACATCAGATAAAAACTTGATTTCACCAGTGTGTCCAAGATCTCTGATAAAAGATAGAATATCCTCTTCAAGTGGAGGTTCTTCAAATTTCTGACCAGGGAGTTTGGGGCAAATTTTGAGCATATCTCTGAAGTTGTCAACATTAACTGTGTGACTTTTGCCATCCAACTTGAAACGAAGTGACGAGTGATGTCTGGTGACAGTGACCCAGAATTCTTGCATGTATATCTCAGGAACATCAGCAGAGATCTCAAATGCATTGTAGAATGGAGTGAGTTTGAGAGCATCTAGCACCACTTGAATAGTAGGTTCCTTGGATTTGAGATTTGAGCTCAGTCGGAGATTGCTTTTCCCTATCTTGAGGCGGTTTTCAGGTGCGACAAGAGCATCATCCAACTCCTTTTGCTGTTCTTTTGTAGTGTTCATGATTCTGCTAAGATAGGATCAATACAGTTTATGTACAATCAATGTTATACAATGTACTATAGAGACCTATTTAGTGAGCATGTGAAGTTGATTCAGGATGTGAACGATGCATTAGGAACTTTAAGACTTTTTGCACTTATTAAGATCTATTCATTTAAAAATGACAACTTAAGCTAACTTAACTTGTTTAGAGTGAATAATTAACCAATTTTAATTATCTCCCTAATTAAGATTTTAAATCGCCTTTTAAAATGAAAATTTGATCTTAAGTGTTTTGGGTCTTTTAAACTTGTTGTTTGGTTCCTTAATTAACTTATTTGTTCGGTTCCTACTAGCTCTTAGTTATTCGGTTCCTACTACAATAAGTTGTTCGGTTCCTTATATGATAGTTATTCGGTTCCTGCTAACCCTTAGTTGTTCGGTTCCTACTAATCTCCAAGTTGTTCGGTTCGTTCATGAAGCAAGTTGTTCGGTTCCTATTATCTATGGTTGTTCGGTTCCTTTTAACAACTAGGTTGTTCGGTTCCTTCTAGTAAACTGAGTAGTTCGGTTCCTCTTAAACAAAGTTGTTCGGTTCCTTCAAGTAAGCTGAGTAGTTCGGTTCCTAATAAACAAAGTTGTTCGGTTTCTACTGTCAAGACAGTTGTTCGGTTCCTACTGTTAAAACAGTTGTTCGGTTCCTACTGTCAAGACAGTTGTTCGGTTCCTTCTACAACATAGTTGTTCGGTTCCTACTACCTTATAGTTGTTCGGTTCCAACGTAAGTGGGTTGTTCGGTTCCTGTTTATCTTTGATGTTTGTAATCCTAGATTAGATCTAAACAATCTGAGTCTTAATCGATCTAAGGGGTCATAACAGACTCCGCATATGCAAGTGTTGAAATATGTTTTAAATTGCTTTGATTATGTGTTAGTGTAAATGCATGGACTATTATGTGACTGATATGCGTTATGTGCTACATGTTATGTGATATGATAATGATGTATTGTTTCCTAGTCAGGAGGGTTACTTGCGGGTATCCATGGCCTGATCTAGAGGGAAAAGGATTTGGTATGATCCAAGACCGATTGAGGTCATCTGCTTGGTGTTTGTGTGGTTGATTGGATTGAATTGCATGTTAGCTTGTATGTTAGTTAGCATAATTGTCATGCGAAAGTACTGTTTATAATCACAATAATTCGGTTAATGATTTTGGTAATGGGTTGAATATGTGTGTCTGAAAACTATTTTTTTCACCAATAATTGTGTTGACGTATAAGCATCATTTTCAGGTATTCAGCAGGATGAGATTAAAGTTAGGAAAAGTTTCTAGATGGACCGTAGTCAGCTGGTGAAATCTAGTTATCTAGATTTCGTTATTTGTGAGGATGTATGAATGTGTGCATGTCATGACGTTGGCATGAACTGCCTTCATTTTCAATGTCAGACGCCTTTTGGATTTTGTTGATGTGTTTGGGTATTTTCATGACACTGCGTGTCTATACCTTGTATTTTATGCATGTTTTAGTTTCTCTATATAGACGCCAATGTGTTGTGATGATTCCCTTTCTCGTCGCGCCTCGCGTTTCCGCCTTGGCGGGGTGTGACAGATTGGTATCAGAGCCTTTGGTTATAGAGAAGTAGGTGGTTGAGCCTAGACTATAACCTAGGGGTCCTTCATGTAGATGCATTTAGGGCTTAAGTGTTTAATGCTATAACTGCTATGCTTCCCCTCTATTTTTGCATAGCTTATATATCTCGTATTTTGCTAAGTTGTCATTTTAGTTATTTTGCCTACCATTATCTGATATGATATGTATTACTTTCTTAGTATTTTAGCTATGTTTTTCCCCCACCCGTAAGAAGTCTCGTTGGGGAACCGTTTTCCCAACTGGACTTAAGCGTTATAAGGAGCCTCTTGTGGAACCGAAGGAGATAGGATAGTTGATCGTTTGTCGGATGCGCGTAATAGGGCTGGACCCGCGGAGTCGGGTGATTCTTGCGGAGGCAAAGTCAAACCCAAGCGAGGCCCAGCATAAGTTTATCCCGTCCTTTACCTCGTCATGTTGTTATTGATTATTTCTTTCGGATATTTCGTATTTTGGGAATTGTTGCGAGACTTTCGTTCCTTTATGTCGTTTCGATTTTATTTTGATATAAGTAAGTAGTTATTTGATGGAGCATCCTTTATGTGTTAAGTTGGAGTGGTTTAAGATGTGCAATGTGGTATATGTGCTTATATGTGAATTATGATTGAAATGGGTAATCTTGGAAGTAAGTACACGTGTGAAAGGAGGCACTTATAATTATGGTGGCCAACATAATTATAAAGGCATCACACACGTAGACTTGTGACCATGATTGCATTTATTTGTGTTTGGTTGTAAGGTGGTAGTGTAATATGTTTTTTTATATGTGTATTCATGATAAGGATGGTGGTATGGGTAGAGAATTATTCTCTTACCCTAATTGGAGGATATGTTAAATTGAGTTGTATAGATAGTAAGTTTCTCTTCTATCTAGTATTTGCGGATACCTAGTATTATTATTATTATTATTATGGTTGCTCGTTGCTCAATTATTTGTTCGGATCTGCTCTTTCGGACATAGGCGCGTTCCGTTAGTTCTTTCGTTGCATTGATTACTCGTATGAGTATCAAAAGTTTCTTTTAATCACTAATTGTTCCTAACATATTTGTCTGGATCATTACTCCCTTCTTTGTATATCCCTTGGTTTTCGTAACCCATTGGCGACGTGTTAGTATCGATGCTTTTAGGTTTGCTCTGTTAAACGTTATTTTGGATAAGACTTTACGTTTTATTTTGGGTACGTAACGTCTTGCATGAGTTTTCTTGTACGGGTTCGTTTGATTTTATTTTGAGTATATGGTTCCTGGTATTTTCTTTCATTTTCAAACATTAGAATTGTGTTAGGGTTTGTACGATGTTTTACAATCCCTGTTGGTATTATGGTGTCCTTTATTTGAGTAACATATTTTATAATTGATGTCTAATTATAAAAACCAATTTTAAAAAACTCTTGAAGTTATTGTTGTTAGTGTTTGAGAAAAACTGTGTTTAAAATGATCTTTGTAAAAAGAATATGTTTAAATGGTCTATACAAATAGGATATGAAAATTTTTAAGTGGTTTAATAAATTTTATTTTATTAAAAAAGCTAGTTTAAAGTGATTCATAGTGGTAAGGATAACGATTATACCATAGCTAACCATCTCTAGATTTTTTTATGACAACCAGAATGAATTTTATAAAGATTAAATTTAAGACAATTTTATTTATTATTTAAAACGATTTTTATACTTAAAGTGATTTTCTTAATTTAAATTGATTTTTATAAAAACATTATTTATTTGATTTTTCGAGTAATGTCGATAATTGGTATAAGAATTTCCGTCTTTCGTATTGATATTTTTTTTATGTGTTCATTTGTCGTGTACGGTCTGTGATTTCTTTCGTTGCGTTTTCACATCGGTACATATATGTATCTTTTCGTTCAATGGGTTCTTTTATGTTCATTTGATCCAGTTTACTTGAATTATGTGGAATCTTATATGATTCTAGCCTTTGAATCTAAGAGATCACAAGTTATAAAACACCCGATTTCCCATTTTCAAAGATTTTTCTCTTTTTATGATTTTTCTTGATAATTAACTACCTAACTACAACTTATTTGTGTTGACATAATGTATTGTTTTCATTACCTCATTGGTAACTTTAAGGATCATAGAATAAAAAGCACAATTAAGTGTCTAAAAGATAACTTCATCATCCCCGATTTTTCACTTTTCCCATGCTAAGCTTAAAAACAAGATCATTGTCAATTACAAGTCATGACACTAACACTACTCATAAATATTAAATGTGTACTTACTTTTCCTCCCGTAAATCCTACTTTTGTATCTCAAGATTTTACTTAAGTCATATACCCGAAGGCTCTTTAAGACTTTTATTTCGATACTTATTAATTCCAAAAAATAAAGCGTAACGGTTAAGAACGCAATAATTAGCTCCTAGCCCTTTTCAAAAGATCAAATGTCATCAAGAATAAAGTCCACATCGAGGCAACCAAAATTTGGCTTTTATTAGGTTACTTAAGCAAGGCACCATTCATGTCATATACCCTAAGGCTCTTTAAGACATGAATGGACCAATCTTATTTGCACCTTATACCCGAAGGCTCTTTAAGGTACAAAATAAGACAAAAATTAAGCAACATTATTATACCTCAGCCCTTTAGAAGGCTACAACATCGGCCATGCCTCCTGTTAGCCGTGTATTTATTAAAGTGATGGTCATTAAATATTTCCGAGCCTTGTATAAGTTAAACGTAGTTTACGGGAATTTAGTTAAGCTAGTTGGGCCTAGTTGTCGGGCTCAAGCCCATTTGTATTAAGTCTGGCCTAACTCAAAGCCCACAAGAATAGTCCTCTCTTGTAACTATATAAAGCCCTCTCCAAGTGTGGAGAGGGTGTTGCTTCTCATTTTTCTTTTCATGATCAAGTAACCATTTTTTCTTTTTTACTTTCTCTCTCTAAAATATTTTTCTTATTTTTGTGTTTGGTGATGAAATGATATCCTAACAAGTGGTATCAAGAGCCAAGGTTGCGTTAAGTGATTTGTTTGTGGTAATTTTTATAAAACTTATTACTCGGCTAATTCAGTTTTTTTCTTCTTTGTCAACTATTGTGCCAAAACTATATTTTTCGTGTATTCTTTATTGATGTAGAAACTCGTGAATACTTAGCCTAAAATAAATCGAACTTTGCCATATTTAATTCAATTATGGGGAACTTGCAAAAGTCTTGACCTTTCAAGTTTGACTGCATTTTTATGCTCCATTGTATAAGAGATTAGCAAAGACAATCTATATAAAGTTAAGGAGAAAGCTAAGGTATAAAACCGATCGGGTCAAAATTTATTTTTCGTTCTCACCAACGGAAAGCCTACATTTGTGTCTTAACACTTATTATTTTTTCAACAACTAATATATTTTTTTTTCATTTTTTTCATTTTTTCCTACAAATAAAAACATAAAAATTAAAATTTTTACTATTTTTGTGGGAAAACGGGTACGCGAGAACAAAACAATAAGCAGATAACATCAAATCGATAGATTCCCTCCCCAAACTAAAACGAAACATTGTCCTCAATGTTTAAGGCGAGTCTCTACCAAATCTAAGCGCCGATTGTAATTAATTATGCAAAGATAAACGTGATTCGATAAGATGAAAGGATATCGGATTTCCCCAAACTAACGACAAATAAAGGATAGGAAGCTCGAGTGATCCGGGACAAAACACCGAACACGAGAGTCTTCAGAAAATTTGGGTTCATCCTGCAAATAATCACAAGTACAAACAACAAACACAAAGAACGGAAGAGTACAAGCCTTTTCACACATATTAGAGACTAGAAAGAAAAATAGAAAATGGATAAGCATGGGGTGCCTCCCACGAAGCGCTTTGTTTTTGGTAACCGAGTCGCATAGCTTGACTCGATCCCTGAATTCATTTGTCCTTAGGGAGAGTGTAGAGATCCTGGACTTCCTTTGGTGGCAAGTCCCCTCCGAAGTAATGCTTCACACGATGACCATTCACCTTAATGTTCGGACCATTAGGTTGTGATAACTCAATGGTTCCGTATGGAAAAACTTTGGTGATGGTAAAAGGTCTTGACCAACGAGTTTTAAGCTTTCCTGAGAATATCTGTAGACGAGAGTTGAAGAGTAAGACTCGATCACCAACATTGAAAATGCGGTTTTTGATTCTTTGAGTCATGTAAGCTTCTTTGTGCTCTCCTTATGTGCTAAATATCATACTGACATTTCTTAAGCGCTCTGATCATGAAGCTCAATTATGTTCATTCAGCTAGAAGCACTTCCGGTGATCAACACCCCCCCCCACCTGCAGGTCTTTCAAGATCACGAAAGTTAGCATGTTTCAAAGCGCATAGGACTTTATGCTCTAACTCAATTTGGTAAATGGAGAGACTTTCCATAAACGAAGCTTGTAAGGCGTAAAACCAATTGGGTGTCTTTAAAAGCGTTCGATAATGGCACCACTAATGCTTCATCTAATTTGTCAGACCATAGAGGTACGGTTTTCTCCAAAGTCCTTTCTAGAATACGATTTTAAACCTTGATTGGACACTACCACTTGAACCTCGCTCGTTATGAGGGGGACTAAACGGTAGCTGACGACTGTGTAAACTCCATACTTTGAGACATTACATTTAGCAAACTGATCGTTACAAAAGAATGGGTCCCAGATCGCTTATTATAGCTCTAGGTGTTCCAAATCGGCAAAAAGAGATTTTAAAAACTTTACTATCGAACCCTAGCGATCATTTATGGGAGCGCCGTTGCTTCAACCCCATTTCGTAAGATAAGTAAGCAGCTACGAGGATGATATTTGTGTTTTCTTGAGACTGGAAATGGTCCCATAAATCAATCCCTCATACTCAAAAATTTCACAAAAATTGGATAGTGTTTTGAGGCATCTCAATCTCGTTGTGTTAATTTTGACCTTGTCTCTTTGATACACGTAACACATCAGTTTTGTTGATCATATGGGCATCTCGATATATGGTAGGCCAAAAGAAACCGGCATCAAATACTTTTTGAGCGATGAGATTAGCACTATGATGGCCCTCGGTGGGTCCTTCATGGCAAGCTTTGAGGATCTCAAGAGCTTCTTGCCCATGCACACACCGTCGGAATGATATTTGATCCGCACTAAGTACGAAAAAGATAAGGATCATCCAGAATTATTGTTTACGCCTTAAAAAACTTTCTCCTTTTGTTGAGTTGACATCTTTTTTTTACTTTTATTTATTTATTTTTTTTTTTTTTGTGTTTTTTGTTTTTTTTTTTTTTTTTTTTTTTTATTTTTGTTTTTTATTTTTTTTAACTTTGATCATAAAATTCCATCGCATGGTAATTTGCAATAGTCCGAGCCAAAACCATGGGTATTCTTTACTTAGAAATAACTCAGAGTTTCTAAAGGAATGTCTGTTTCTAAAACATTTCCTTATGAGGTTTCTCATGTCTAGATAAAGGTCTGCCGCAGGTTCTTACTGTGTTTTTTTATCACGGATGGTGATATCAAATTCTTGTAGGAGAAGAACTCACCGGAGCAACCTCAGCTTAGCATCTTGTTTGTTCATAAGGTACTTTAAAGTCGAGTGATCCGTATACACTATGCTTTTGGATAAGACAAGATATGGCCGAAACTTTTCAAAAGCATACACAATGGCAAGCATTTCCTTTTTCCGTGGTAGTGTAATGAATTTGGCTCTTCAGTCATAGTCTTGCTAGATATGTAAAGGACCTAGAAACGTCTTATCTGTCTATTGTCCAAGAACTGCACCAAGTCGCGAGAATCACTTGCATCAACATGAGTTCGAATGGATAAGTTCCAATCCGGGGACAACTAAGATGGAGCTTCAGTATAAGCTTCTTTTAAAGTGTCTGAAAATGCAGTCAATACAATCCTGAAAGTGATCACAAATCGGTGTTTGTCCTTCTCAAGCAGGGTGGCGTCATGTTGGTTAGCAATTTTAGAATATGCTTGGATAATCGGTGGTAAAAAACCTGCATGTCCTAAGAAAACTCCTTAACACCTTTAACTGTAGTGGGCTGAGGGTCTTAGCGTAACAATCAACTTTTGCACGATTCACCTCAATTCTCCGCCTTTGAAAGTTTAAGAGCCCTATAAACAATTCAGTGTGCTGTACACATAAAGTGTCAAATTCTCCCAATTTAGTAAACAAATTCGTGTCTTCACACCATTTTAGCATCCTTTTCTAATTTGGGAAGGCATGAATCGAAAACTATCCCACAAAAACCGAAATGTATCCAATAAACACTTCCATGGTCTTTTCGATCATATCATGGAATATTTGACCCATCATTAGTAACCGTTGTAAAGTACCGGGAGCATTACATAAGTCCAAATGGCATGCGTCGGTACCGCTGAAATGTCCAGGTAGCATGTGAAAGTAGTTTTCTCCTAGTTTTGGATCTAATTGGATTTTGGAAATCCTGAAAAATCCATCTAGGAAAACTAATTTAACTCATTCCAGCTAATCGTTAATCATCTGATCCATTACCGGTAATGGAATAAATGATCTTTTTGAGCGCCTTCATTTACATTTCCTATGTAGTCATACAAACTCTTCCATCGAGTTATAAAGTGTCGAAATTAATTCATTTTCTTCATTAGCGAACGGTTATTCCACCTTTCTTAGGAACACAATGCACTGGACTAACCCATGGGCTATCAGAGATCGGGTAAATCATTCCGGCATCAAGAAGTTTTTGGACCTTCTTTTTTGACAATTATCCTACATGTATTTTTGGGTTAACCGGTCTTTGAGACTCTGAACCGTGGGTTGATAATCTCTTACCATCAACGATTTATGTGGGTACAAAAACTAGTAAGGGGGGGGTCGATAGACCTTGAATGTCATGTGATTTTCCAAGCAATGGCCTTTTGTGAGATTTGTAGCACTTTAAAAGAGCATCTTTTTCATCATTTGTTTAAAACTTTTGCCAATAATAACTCGGTAACTTATCGGTTTTCCTTCCAGAAAGCATATTTAAGTGAGATGCAAATCTTTTAAATCTAAATTTCGGAGGCTATTCAATAAGATTTTTGCTGGTCATCTCACTTTGTTTAAGGTTATAGGAGGAAGTTAAAATGGGTCATTATTTAATAATTTTTCAATCAAACAAATATCTTCCTCCGGATTGCAAATTGGCATGATCAATTTCTGGTGAAATTAAATCATCCTTAAGATAAGCTTCAATTTCTTCCAAAATGAATTCGAAAGTAAATGGCTCAAGACCGACGGGGTCGAGAATTGCACCCGACAAAGTATTAGGGAAATCTCTAGCAATTTTAGGAGCATAACTCATCACAACTGCATCAATGATGTCTCAATGTCGGTTTACCGACTTTGTCATTTGATAGTGGAGTATTCGTTGGTTTGATCTAGATTAAAGTACTGGCTTCTGCTATCAACCGAAGGGTTTTTCCTCTCCATAAACATCTATTAAAGCACGACGGCCCCACAAAACGGATTCTCCCAAGTATGAAGAGGCACTCGAGGATAAGCTTCGAAATCAGAGACACAACAAAGTTGATGTAGGAAAAGAAATTTCCCCACACTTGAGTGACCAAAAATAACATCTTCGGCGAGGTCCTTTAGGGTAAGGTAATGTCGGTCACGCATAGACCTCTAAAAGTCATCCGAGTTGGTGTAAGTTCAGGTAGAGAAAGCTTTTTCCAGATAGAAAGAGGCATAAGAACTATGCTCGCACCAAGATCGGCCAAGGCGTGGCATACCTTTATTCCTGGGAAATTACATAGAAATAAGTTAACTTGCATAGATCTCAAAGCTTTTCGGAAGCTAGTTTGAGAAGCATCACGAGCATTTCTTGTTCAATGGATCTTAGCTAACTCAAGCAAAATTTTCCTTATTCATGAGGCAAACTCTTAATCACTAGGAGCAAATCTTAGGCCATCAATATGATTAAAGCATCTCGCGAAAAGACTAATTGGTCAAAGCGCATATCTTGAAAGATTTGGATGATCATTCTCTCGTTTGAATTGTCTCGAACGTCCTTTGTCACGGGACTTGTTGTTTATTACGTCGTGAAGGGTATGGAGATATTTGGCTTAGGTAAACTCTTTGGAATGTTTTGGATTCCAGAATAGGAATGGTTTTAGGTAAAGTCGTCAGAACATCGGGAGTTTCGTGAATTAGAAATTGGGGTATAACCGGATGGTGGGATTTTGAGCTGGTACTTCAGCATTGGAAATTTGGGTGGCTCTTTTTCCGTTTGTTTCCTGCGGTTTTTTTGTTTTCTCGTTCCATACCTTTTTAGGAAGAAGGATTAGTAGGAATCGAGGGTTCCATCGAAAGCAACACCACTTCGAGTAGTTGATTGCTTTCATTCTACCTCCTTCGGGTTTTGGATTGGGGTTGTTAGACTCGAAGAGTACCCTCCGAAGTGAGACTTGGTTTGAAAAACAATACCTACAAATCATGTTTTGCAATTATTTTTGAAAGTGGTGGTTGATTCACATGACAGGCTTGTAGATTTTATCGTTATCTGAATTTCATTCTTAAGGTCTTCCTTTTCAACAAAATTGATTTGATCTTTGCATGTTCCTTAAAACATACTGATCATTATTCTCTTGTAACTTGAAAAAAATCATTTGAAATTCTTGTTGAACTTGATTATTAGGCACTTGAAAAAAAGGTTGGTTTTGAATCCCTTGGTTTTGGAAATTTAGAGCATGGTTATTTTTTTGAGATTTTGTAAACCTTGATTTCCATGAATATATATTCCCCCTATGTAAGATAATCCCTTGAACATGATTGATTAAACTATTTTGACCATGTTTTGCACCGGAAGCAAAACCTTGGTAGGTTGTCCATTTGATGTTATAACACGGTTTGGAGGGTTAGCTTGATTGTAAAGTACCGTAGTCCACAATAACACTGTAGCCTGATTGTTGTCGGTAGCTCCTCGACAATATATACCACGAATGAGCACACCACAAGTAACACATGATTCCTCAACCGCTTATCCGGGCGAGGAAGTGTTATCTTTTTTAGAAACATCTCGACTAAGGTCGAAAGTTTATCGCAAAAGCTTATCAATTCTCTCATTCTTTTTATCTAGACAAGTGAGCATTAATCCTAGAAGACATTTGGTTTGTTGCGTGAATTTAACGTACTTATTTATGATTTGTTCAGTCATTCTTTGTTGAAAGCCTCTCTAGTCGTTTTACTAAAAAGATTTCCAACCCACAGTACCGCAGATATTAAAGAGTCTTGTTCATTGTCGTTTAAACCATTGTAAAAGGTATCAACTTGAGTTAACTCCGTAAATCCGTGATGGGGGCATGCTCTAAGCAACTCCTTAAATCGTTCCAAGCTGTTCACTAAAAGTTCTCGAATTTTTATGTTAAACGAGAATTTTCTTGATTTATTGTGTTAGTGAGTTGGTTTTTGAAGGAGGGAAAAAATTGGTTGTACGAACTTGGTAACTCGAGATTCCTCCCAAGTCAAGAGATTGAATTGGTGGTTCTTTCTCGTAACCAAGTTTTAGTCGGCTCCCTCGAAGCGAATTAAGGAAACATCATAAGCTTAATCACGTCGTGTAGGCACATTTGCTTTGATATCGTAAGGTCGAGAGTAGAATTCCTGTTTAAAAACTATTAATATGAGCATGAGGATTATCGTTTTCACGACCGTAAAACGGGTTAGCTTGAACTAACTGAAGCAAATTCGTCTTAATCTCAAAATGATCGGCATTGATTTCTGGTAAAACAATAGCTTCTCCGTACCCTTCCGTGGGGGAGATGGACGTAGCTCCTACCATGGTACGTTCTGTCCATAGTGCAACAATAGTTCGAATCTCGGGGGGGTCGACTATGTTAGAAAACTAGTCTTCTGCGACCGTCTTAGGAAATTGTGACGTTTGAATTAGGATAATTAGAACGTCTGTACGTAGCGCATGCACTAATTAAATGAAAATAGAAAATAACTAAAGAAAAATGATTTTTGGTTTTTACTAAAAGTTTATTCACATCTAATTTGTTAACGGAATCAACGAGGAAAGACAATTGAACCAAATAATCGCAAACTTACTTGTCACCGGTAGCTCTTAAAAACAATTTTTGTCTTTTATGGGAGCCGTATCTCGTAAGTGAACAAATGGTATCTTAAATTCGAGTTGGGATTTTTATGATAATAACCTCAATTGAAGGTATTATTTGTTGGTGTTCTGTACCAAACTTTGTAACTTTTTATATTGGGAAAAGAAAAATATTTTTTGTATTTTTGTTTTTTATCTTCTATTCCATACTAAAAAGGAAAGAAAAATTAGTTTTTTACTTTATATTTTTTTTTATTTTTGATTTCTTAAAAGAGCGTAACTTTCGAGAAAAAGAAAGGTTCTCCCTAAAAACACGTTCTAGCAAACTTCAACGATAGAATTTAAATCACAAATTCCCCGGCAGTGGGCGCCAAATATTTGATAACGAGCTCGTATAATATTATATAATATATTCTATAAAAAAGGAAAATTTACCAATTTACCTTGAGGACAAATGGTGAAAAGGAAACTCTTCAAAATATATATAATATAATATAATACGTATCTTAACCGGGAAGTATGATTTCCCGGGTCGTTTCCCCAACGACTTTGTGAAGAATGAGACTACGGTATGTGATGCTTAGAAAGACAATGATTGAATGAGGTTTAAAAGTATTCGGTTTGTTTTTACTTCTGACGTTAAATATTAAAAGAATACAATTAAAAATAGCAATTAAAACAATTAACTTAAGCAATTTAACGGAGAATGAGAATAAAACCGAAAAATAAGAAACTTGTGAGAGATAGGAGATTATTTCTAAGAAAATGCAAACTAAAATTTCTAAACCTGATTAAAACAAAATAAATATTTAGGAAAAGAAAAATATTTTTTTGATTATTTTTGATTTTTTTTTATGAATTAAAACTAATTTAATCATAATTAAATCCTAGAAAAAATAGCAAAATTAAGATCTAAAAATTCTATAAAATGTTTTTAAACTTAGGGAAAAGGTCTAATTAACATAAAAACTCAGAAAACTATTTCTTAATATTCTTAAAATTAAAATCCTATTTATTTAAAATTAAAAGTGAAAGCTCAAAAAATGAAAATTAAAATATTTAAAGGTGTGTGAAAATGATTTTTCTGATGTAAAACTAAAAAACTATTTTATCTAATGCTTAAAAAATATTTTTTGTATTTTAAAAAGGTTATTTTTGTATTTTTTTTGATTTTTTGAAATATTAAAATTATGAAAAATGATTAAAATAAATCTACTAGATTGGGAAATAATGTGAAAAAATTCAAGGAAATTTCCTAAATAAGCTATAATATGCTTAATGATTAAAGAAATTCAAGGTAATTCCTAAATAGCTACATAGCATTAAGAAAATAAAAAGAAGAAAACAGTGCTTAACAAATAAGTCCTTAATAAGCTATAATAAGCTACGGTTTATTAATCAATGAGTAAAATGAAGAAATGTGTACTAGTATTATGATGTGGAGAGATGAGGGAATGGGATGAGCTTATTGTAAGCATTTTGGTTAAAGTTTTATTTGTTGTGGGAGAGAGGTCATGCGGTTCGAGGGGGTCTAAAAACCCTTTTGACATTTTTATTTTGTGAAAAAACTAAAGCTAAACTTAATGTGGACACTTTTAAAGCTATTTATACTAAAACAAGTGCTTAGAAGCTGAAACCTAGAAATAAGCTTTCTTAAAGTAATCTTATGAAACCAGCTGATAAGAAAGTGAGCTTTTCAGAACTCACTTATTGCTTGTTTCCACTTTGTAACACATGCACAAAGCTCAAATTAACTCAAAATTAAATAGTTAAAGCTTACTACTGAAAGCTTGGATGTCTTACAGCTAGAAATGAAAAAGCTAAAAGGATAATAAACATTAGAAGCTAGCTAAATCTATAATCAAATTAGCTCAAGAACTCGTAATTAAAATCAAAAAGTCTCAAAATTAAGAAAAGTCTCAAATATAAGTCCGGAGATTTAAGAGGCTTAAGCTTATGAGAACTTATCAATAAACTATAAAGCTACAAATATAAACCATTAACTGAATCTTATAAGCTAGAAATTCAATTTTAAAGACTAAGCTAAGTTTACTACTGTTTTTGGCTTTTTGAGTTTTTATGAACTTTGTTTTAGAAAGCATAATGCACCTTTAAATTATTAAGCTAGTTAAAATTAGAAAAATGACTTATAATCTAACTTTAAACTTATCTAGTGCTATAAATCTACTGAGTTTTTTAAAATCTACAAACTTATTTAAGCTAACCCTCAACTTTGATTCAATAAGACCAAACAGTATTAACTGTATTGTGAATGTTCTTGCTGGTGCAAGATTTGGGACAGTATTAGTTTATTGTAAACCAAAAATGCAGGCTAGAAATTAAGCTAGGAATGAAAAAACAAGTTATATTCTATATCAAGCTATGTGAAATCTATAATCCCACTGAAATTTAGATCCTAAGTCCTACTAATACTAGCTTGATTTAGTCTTAAGAAGACAGCAGTAGTAACTGAAGTTACTACTGCTGATGCAATGAATGAAAGGGGCAAAAATTAATATGCGCGTTACCTTTATGGGTAAGAGCCTACTCTACACTCCTATTGAGTGTGTTTGAACAAACTATAAACACAAATTAAGCCTAGGAGGCTTGAATCAAAATTTTAACAATCTAAGAGAAAGGGAAAAGGTCCCCTGGTGCTGAGACAACCAAAATGAACTTAAACTTTTTAATTTTTGAAAACTAACTTAAGAAAACCACTAAACTACCCATTTTAGACTAAATCAAATCTGGTTCAAAAACTTTTATCAAAAACCTTTGGATATTAATGTGTCAAACTACCTTAACCAAAACATCCTTAATACTTGACGATTTTTTATAAAACTTGTGAACTGAAATCAAATCCAGCTAACAAAGCTTGAAACCAGATAACAATGAGGTTTAACTCTGCTTTAACAAACAAATTTCAACAACATAATTAAGTAGAATATAGATAGAATCAAAGCTAAGCTACTTATTTTTCTGGTTTTTATGAATTTTTTAAGTAATGAAATACTAAGATCTAATACACTAAAACTAAAAACAGATTAGGAAACATGATTAATAAGCACAATTAGATAATAGTAAGAACAAATAAGCAACTAGATTAAGCAAATAAGCAGATCTACACTAATAAGCAATCATTAAGCTATTTATTATAAGGGACAAAGGAGATTTAATGAAGGACTTATCTAGAAGCTTCGCTACAAAAAAGCTAAGGGCTCAATTGTGCTTATGACAGAGCTCTAGGCTTATCTAAGAGTAAGCCAGTAAAATCCATGGGAGCTCTTCCATATTGTATAGTCCCCTTCGCTTTAGCTGAGTATAAGTTCCGAGTATCAAAGTTGATTAAACTGATTTTAGGATTATAAGTTAAATTATACTATTTAGTCTATTCATAAAGTTAGGATCATGAGAGCTTATGGGGAGTTTTAAGTAGATATTGAAAACATAAATTGAGATTTTATTAAAACTTAAGAGCTGATTACAATACTTGAGAAAAGACAGATTACACTAGCTTAAAAAACTAAAAACAATTACATTTAAAAATAAAACTACATAAGCTAAATTTTATATAGTCTAAAAAATACAGAAGAAGTTGCTATGTGTTTGTGAGTGAGGGCCGTTTTTTTTAGCATGTTGAGAGAACCCTTCTAGGGCCTGAGTTAGTTGAGACGCTTCCTGCTATATCTGTCATCCGTATCTCATCCTCATCATTAGAGAATCAATTATGGCCCTTGGATCATGTGATCACTCACACGGATTGCCAAGCTGGCAATCCATTGATGTGACGTTTGTGCTTGTCCTCTGAGTAATAGTAGAGTAAAATCCCTCTTCTCTTGTGCTTTCTTTACATCCACGAGGCATTCCCTTGCTAAGTGAACCAATAAGAGCTCATGAAATAACTATTAAACCCTGCCATCTTGTACTAGAGCTCTTGAATTACCTTCTTTAACCCTCAATTTAGCTTTGCCCTTTGTTTTAACCTGTGGGTAAATCGGAGGAGAAGATGAACAATAATTCTGTTCTTGGCGCCCTTTTTAACTGAAAACGGGTTAAATGGGATTTAAACTTTGGGCTATTGGCAAACTAGGTCCCTCTCTTTGTTAGGAGAAAGTCTTAGTATTAAATAACTTTTAATCTTGGCAGAATTTGCCCCTAGACTTATATAAAAGAGTTATGGGCCTAGGTTTTGGGCTTTGGATCTGGGTATTGTTTTTAGGGATTATGGGCACATTTAGACTTCAAGGACCATTTATGTAACTTTGAAAACTTGAGGGACTAGTATTGTAACTTTGGGGTCTTTGTCTTCTAGTGTTGACTTAAACTAACCAAGGTTTGACCATTGGTTGACTTTTGACTTTGGCTTTCGGCTCTTGCACACTCTTCCGTTCTCGTATCTGTATTTGCCCGTTTTTGACGGTTTTCTTGTCATTTTTGTCTTATCCGTACCTGCATACACACAAACATAAAACAAGCATATTTTTGCCATTTTCACTATGTTTTTGGTCATTTAGGGTCATTTTTGGTGTTAACGGATATGTGTATTTTACACCTATCAGTTCGCATAATGGCAAATTTTATTAGAAAAGCATGATCCTCCTGATGTGTATGATTCGGAGGAGACACTGCATTTTGATCAAGAGAGTCGCCTAAAAATAAAACATTTGAACAAAGATATAGAACCAGCAAATTAAGCAAAGATTAATCAACTTTTAAAGGTTTTTGTTTCTCAAAAGGCCAAGTCACGTGAAGAGTTGTATTTTTCAAATACTTCAAAAAAGGCCAGTGTTTCTAAATCGGTTTTCAAACCAATTTCAATACCAAATGAAGAGTTTTCGGATGATACTTCTCCAAGTGTTGCCCGAAAATTTCTAAATGTGGTAAAAAGTACCATTGTGACTCTTCAGTGTGTTGTAAAACAAAAAATGTCATTAGATATACACAATTGGTGGTCTACTACTCATCAAGAGCTTCACAAAATTGTAAAAGATGAAATTTTCCCTATCGTCAACCAAGTTGATGCTAGAGTTCAAAATTTTGAAATACAATTTTTAAAAGAAGCAGCTAAATTTGTTCGAGACTTCAAATCTCTTGCAAAAGAAGCTGATGAATCTCTTGCTAAGCACAAGTCTTTGGAATATGAAATCGAGCATCTCTTAAGAGCAGTTGTCAATGTGGGAGATCCTTATACGTATATATACATGTATACATATATACGTATATATACATGTATACATATATACGTATATATACATGTATACATATTTACGTATATTATGCATGGTATAATATATATCGTTAATATATTACATGTATAATATATACGTTTATATACAGTATAACATATTCTACGTATATGCATACATTGTATACATATATACGTTATATTTACATGTATACTATTAATATACGTATATATACATGTTATTTATATACGTATATATATATTACGCATATATATCAGTATATATAGTAGTATATATTATATATATATATAACGGTTATTATATACTATATATATACGTATATATATACATGTATATATACGTATATACATGTATATATACGTATATACATGTATATATACGTATATATGTATACATGTATATATACGTATATATGTATACATGTATATATACGTATATATGTATACATGTATATATACGTATATATGTATACATGTATATATACGTATATATGTATACATGTATATATACGTATATATGTATACTTGGTTTATATACGTTGATAAGGATCTCCACATTGGAAACTCTCTTAAAGAGAGATGCTCTGATTTATATTCCAAAGAACTTGTGCTCTAGACAAATAGATTCATCAGCTTCTTTTGCAAAAGAGATTTGAAAGTCTATCGAACAAATTTAGTGCTTCTTTAAAAATTGTATTTGCAAAATTTTGATTAACTCTAGCTTCAAACTTGGTTGACGTTTAGGGAAAAAATTTCAATCTTTTTACAATTTTGTGAAGCTCTTGATGAGTAGTAGACCACCAATTGTGTATATCTAATGACATTTTTTGTTTTACAACACACTGAAGAGTCACAATGGTACTTTTTACCACATTTAGAAATTTTCGGGCAACACTTGGAGAAGTATCATCCGAAAAAACTCTTATTTGTATTGAAATTGGTTGAAAATGATTTTAGAAACACTGCTTTTTTGATAGTATTTGAAAAAATACACTCTTCACGTGAGATCTTGGCTCTTTTTCCTTTGTGAAGAAACAAAAACCTTTAAAAAGTTGATTAATCTTTTCTTAATTTTCTTTTCTAATTATCTTTGAGTTTCAAAATTTTTAAAGTCTAAATTGACACACCTTGCATCAAAATCAGTGTCTCCTCCCGAATTCATAAGCATCCGGTATTGATCATTCTTTTCAAATGTAAAAAATGCCTTTATGCGAACTGTAGGCCTCCCCTCCTTTTACAATAAACTATCCAATGGTAAACACAAAAACAAATGACCCTTAACTGACCAAAAAAACATTTAGTGGAAAATGGACCCAAAATATGCTTGTTTATAGTTTGCTCGTATACCTGACATGTACGGGATAAGACAAAGATGAACCAAGAAACGCCCAAAAAAACGCTGGGCAAATACAGATACGCGAGAAAGGAAGAGTCGTCGCAAGAGCCGAAGAAAGCCAAAGTCAAAAGTCAACAATGGTCAAACCTGGTTTTATTTAAGTCAACACTAGAAGACAAAGACTCCAAGTGTACTCAATACTAGTCCTAAAGTTTTCAAGAGTTACATTAGAATGGTCCTTGAGTCTAAATGTGCCATTAATCCCTAAATAAGAACAATACCCATGATCAAAAGCCCATATAACCTATGGCCCATAACCTCTTTTATATAAGTCTTAGGGAGCAATTCTGCCAATGATAACAGTTATTTATACTAGATTCCTCCTAACAAAGGGAGGGACCTAGTTTGCCAATAGCCCAAAGTTTAAATCCCATTTAACCCGTTTTCAGTTAAAAAGGGCGCCAAGAACAGAATTACTGTTCATCTTCTCCTCTGATTTACCCACAGGTTAAAACAAAGGCAAAGCTAAATTGAGGGTTAAAGAAGGTAATTCAAGAGTTCTGAGTAACATAGAGATGCAGGTTTAATAGTTATTTCATGTAGCTTTAGTTGTTCACCTTAGCAAGGGAATGCCTCTTGGATGTCAAGAAAGCACAAGAGAAGAGGGATTTTACTCTACTATCACTCAGAGAACAAGCACAAACGTCACATCAATGGATTGCCAGCTTGGCAATCCGTGTGATTGATCACATGATCCAAGGGCCATAATTGATTCTCCAATGATTAGAGGAATGTACGGTTGAGGATTTAGCAGGAGCGTTCTAACTTAACTCAGCCCTAGAAGTTCTCTCTACAGCTATAAAAAGGCCCCCTCACTCACAAAAACCATAGGCATCTTCCTTTTCTTGTATTTATTTTTTTAGCTTATAAATTTATGTCTTATGTAGTTTATGTTTTTTAAATGTAATTGTTTTTAGTTTTTTATTAGCTAGTTGTTAATCTGTCTTTTCTCATGTATTGTTAAATCAGCTCTTATGTTTTAAATATAATCTCAATTTTGTTTTCAATTTCTACTTTACCATAACGCTCTCATGGTTCTAAGCTTATGATAGACTAATTAGTTAATTTAAGTACTTTAATCCTAATAATCAGTTTAATAACTGTGATACTCGGATCTTATAAGCTAAAGGAGGGGAGCTTACAATGGAATGAGCTACCCATCGGATTTTTACTGGCTTATCTTAGGATAAGCCAGGCTGTTAGATAAGCTCATTTGTGCCCTTTAGTTTTGTGTGTGAGATAGCTGTCTTGTAAGTCTTCAAGTTAAATTCCTTTGTCCTTAAATATATAGCTATAATGATTGCTTAGTAGTGTAGATTTCTGCTATATGTCGTTAATCTAGTTGGCTTATTTGTTCTTACGTTTATCAATGTGCTAGTATTAATCCTGTTTCCTAATCTGTTTTTAGTTTTAGTGTATTAGATCTTAGTATTTCATTACTTAAAAAATTCATAAAAACCAGAAAAATAAGTAGCTTAGCTTTAGATTCTTAATTCTAGCTTAATATGTTGTTGAAATTTGTTTGTTAAGCTTGTTATAAGCTCATTGTTATCTGGTTTCAAGGTTTTGTTAGCTGGATTTGATTTGTTCAAGTTTTATAAAAATCTGTCAAGTATTAAGGAGTGTTTGGTTTAAGGTAGTTTGACCTTTAATAGTCAAAGGTTTTTGATAAAGTTTTTGGAACCAGATTTGATTTAAGTCTAAAATGTGGTAGTTTTTAGATGGTTTTTTTAGTTAGTTTTCAAAATTTATAAAGTTTAAGTTCATTTTGGTTTTGTCTCAGCACCAGGGGGGGACCTTTTCCCGTTCTCTTTAGATTATTAAAATTTGTTTTGATTCAAGCTCTATTAGGCTTAATTTGTGTTTTTAGTTTGTTTCCAACACACTCATATAGGATGTGTATGTGTATGTTTACCCCTTAAGGTCACCTGCATATTCGATTTTGCCCCTTTGTCAATTGCATCAGCAGTAGTAACTTCAGTTACTACTGTTGTCTTCTTAAGACTAAATTAAGCTAGTATTAGTAGGACTTAGGATCTAAATTTCAGTAGGATTATAGATTTCACATGCTTAATATTAGAATAGAACTTGTTTTTTCATTCCTTAATTTTAAGGATTAGCTTAATTTCTAGCCTCGCATTTTTGTTTAACCAATCTGGTCAATTTGCACCAGCAGTAATTAACAATAAGTTAATACTGTTGGTTTATTGAATCAAAGTTAGGGTAGCTTAAATAAGTTGTTAGATTTTTAACTCAGTAGATTGATAGACTGATTAGTTGTTAAAGTTAGATTTAGATCTTTTTTTTTTACTAATTTTATTGCTTAATAATTAGGTTGCATTTGCTTTTAAAAAAAATTATAAAAAAACTAAAATGCCCAAAAACAGTATGGTGTAACTTAGCTAGTCTTTATAAAATTGAATTCTAGCTTATATGATTCTTGTTAATGGTTTTATATTTGTAGCTTTATAGATTTTATGATAAAGTTCTCATAGCTTTGCTAATTCACCCTCTATCTTGGCTTATATTGAGTTTTTCTTTAGGTTTTGAGCTTTTTGAGTTAATTACTGAGGTTATGCTATATTTGATTAGTAGAGTGTCTTAGCTAGCTTCTAATGTTTTTATTCCTTTTTTAGCTTTTCTTGTAGCTAATGTAGACATCCTAAGCTTTCAGTAGTAGCTGTTACTTTTAATTTTGAGCTTAATTTGAGCTTTGTGCAAGTGTTTAAGTGGAAACAAGCAATAGTGAGCTGAAAAGCTCACTTTCTGTATCAGCTGGTTTCATAAGATTTTAGAAAGCTTATTTCTAGGTTTCAGCTTAAGTTTGTTTTATTAAAATAGCTTTAAAAAGTGTCCTCTTTAAGTTTTAGCTTTTAGTTTTCAAAAATAAAAAATGCAAAAAGGGTGTTAGCCAACCTCGAACCCATGACCTCTCCCACACAATACACACGTTTTACCAATATGCTACAATAGCTCATCCATCCTCTTCTCTCCACATTTAATACTAGTACACATTTTCATTTTACTCTTTGATAATAAGCCGTAGCTTATTATAGCTTATTTAGGACTTTTTTGTTAAGCTGTTTTCTTCTTTTTATTTTTCCTTTAATCTATGTAGCTTATTTAGGAATTTCCTTGAATTTCCTTTAATCTTTAAGCTTATTATAGCTTATTTAGGAATTTCCTTGAATTTTTCACATTTTTCCATCTAGTAGATTATTTTTAATCATTTTTCATAAATTTTAATTTTCAAAAAATCATAAAAAAATACAAAAATAACTTTTTAAAATACAAAAAAATAGTTTTTAGCATTAGATTAAATATTTTTAGTTTTACATTCAGAAAAATCATTTTCAACACTTTTAAATTTTAATTTTCATTTTTGAGCTTTCATTTTTAATTTTAAAAATAGGATTTTAATTTTATGAATACGTTAAGAATACGTTTTCTGTGTTGTATGATGTTAATTTAGACTGTTTTCTAAGTTTAAAAATCATTTTTTAGAATTTTTAGGACGTTAATTGCTTATTTTCTAGATTTAAATTAGATTAAATTAGTTTTTAATTCATAAAAAAAATTCAAAAATAATCAAAAAAATATTTTTCTTTCTAAATTTTATTTTGTTTTAATTTAGGTTTAGAAATTTAGTTTGCATTTTTAGAAATTAATCTTGCCTTAGTTTCTTATTTTTCGTGTTTTATTTATTCTCGTTAATTGCTTAGAGTTTAATTGTTTTTAATTGCTAGTTTTTTAAATTGTTTCTTTAATTTGTAGTGAAGGTAGAAAATTCAACCGAAAATTTATACCTCATTCAAATCTTTGCCTAAGCATCAAACGTTAGTTCTCAATTCACAAGTCGTTTGGAGGAAAAGGACCCGGTGAAATCATACTTCCCGGTTAAGATACGTATTATATTATATTATATATATTTTGAAGAGTTTCTTTTTCACCTTTGTCCTCAAGGGTAAATTGGTAAATTTTCCATAGAATTATATTATATATATTTTACGCTCGTATCAAATTTTTGGCGCCACTGCCGGGGATTTGTGATTAAGATTTCTTATGTTTGAAGTTTGATTGTATCGTACTGTTTGGAGAACCTTTCTCGTTTTCGAAAGTTACGCTTTTAAGAAAATCAAAAATATAAAAAATATTAAAGTGTAAAAAATATTATTTATCTTTTCTTTTTTAGTATGAATAGAAGATTTAAAAAACAATAAATACAAAAATATTTTTCTATTTCAATATTAAAAAGTGACAAAGTTGGTAAAAGAACTCCAACAAATAATACCTTTCAATTTGAATGTATTTATCATAATAATTTCCCAACTCGATTAAGTACCATTTGTGTCACTTACGTAGATTAAGGAGCTCACCTTAAAAGTAAAATTTTTAAGAGCTACCGTGATAGTAAGTTTGATTATTTGGTTCAAGTTGTCTTTCTCGTTGTCCGTTAAAATTAGATTGTGAATAAACTTTAGAAAAACCAAAAATATTTTTCTTATTATTTTTCTATTTTCCTTTAAATTGTGCATGCGCTGTTTGACGTTCGTAATTATCCTAATTCATACGTCACTATTCCAAGAGTCGGAGAAGGACAAGTTTATCTATCATTAGTGTGAACCCGAGTTTCGAACTATTGTTGCACCTCTTATGCCAGACGTTTCCATGGCAGGAGCTACTCCATGCCCACGGAAGGGTACGGAGTAGCTATTGTTTTTACCAGAAATAATGCGTATCATTTTGAGATTAATGCGAATTTGTCTTCAGTTAGTTTAAGCTAACCCTTTTACGGGTTCTTGGGTGGAAAACGATATCCTCATGCTTATATTATAGTTTTTAAAAGGATACTTCGACTTACGATTAAGAATGTGTTCCTAACGATTGTGTTAAGCTTATGATGTTTCCTATATTCGTCGAGGAGCCGCTTAAAACGATGGTACGAGAAAGAACTACCAAATTCAATCTTGACTTGGGAGGATCTCGTTACCAAGTTCGTTAACCAATTTTCCCTCCTTCAAAAACCACTCACTTAAATAATGAATTTCTCTCGTTTTTACATAAAAAATTCGAAGGAACTTTTAGTGATTGTTCGGGAACGATTCTGGGAGTTGCTTAGAGCATGCCCCCATCACGGATTTACGGAGTTAACTCAAGTTGATACCTTTTACAATGGTTTAAACGACAATGAACAAGACTCCTTTAAAATGCGGCGAGCTAATATGTGTGGTGGAATCTTTGAGTGTAAAGTAAGAACTCTTGGACTAGAGAGGCTTTAAACATAATTGAGAACAAATCAAAAGTACGTTATTCACGAAATAAACCAAATGCTTCTAGGATGAATGCTACTTCTAGTAAAACGGATGAGAGAATTGATAAGCTTGCGGATTAACTTTCGACCTTAGTCGAGATTGTTTCTAAAAAAGTTGTCACTCCCGCTCCGGTTAAAGCGGTTGAGGAATCTTGTGTTACTTGTGGTGGTGCTCATTCTTGGTATAATTGTCCGGCTACCGACAACAATCAAGCTAGTGTTTGTGGCGATGACAGGGTTACTTACAAATCAAGCTAGAACCCTCCAACCAGTTTGTTTAGTAATCAAATGTGCACCACCAGGTTTTGCTTCCGAGGTGCAAAAAAAAACATTAGGTCAAAATAGGTTTAATCAGAATCATGTTCAAGGGATTAACTTTAATAGGGGGAATAATTTTCATGGAAATCAAGGTTTTCAAAATCAAAATAATCATGCTCTAAATTTTCAAAACCAAGGATTTCAAAACCAACCTTTTCAAGTGCCTAATAATCAAGTTCAACAAGAGATTTCAAATGATTTTTCAAGTTACAAGAGGAATAATGATCAGATGTTAAGGAACATGCAAAGTCAAATCAATTTGTTGAAAGGAGACCTTAAGAATGAAATTCAGAATACGATAAAATCTCAACAAGCCGTCATGATGAATCAACAAACCACTTTTCAAAATAATTTGCAAAACATGATTTGTGGATTGTTTCAAAACCATGTCTCAACTTCGTGAGGTACTCTTACCGAGCTAACACCATTCCAAACCTGAAGGGTGAGATGAAAAAGCAAATCATACTCGCGAAGTGGTTGTTGCTTATCGATTGGACCCTCGATTCCTACTAATCCTTCTCCTAAAAAGGTGTGGATACTGAGGATCGATAACCGGAGTGAACAAACGGATAAAGAGCAACTCCAAATTTCCAAGGATTAGTACGCTACAAATCCAACCTACCGCGTGTTATCCCCATTTCTATTCCGGAACTCGATGTTTCGATGACTTTACCTAAAACCATTCCTATTCTGGAATCCAAAATTCCGAAGAGTTTACCTAAGCCAAATATCCCATACCCTTCACGACGTAATAATCAAAAGTCCCGTGACAAAGCTTCGAATCAAATGGAGAAGATCTTCCAAATCTTTCATAGATTTGGCGCTTTGACATTTGTTTCGCGCGATTTTGCTTTACTTTTGATCCAAGATTTGCTCCTCAGGATAAGACGTTTGCTCATGAATAAGGAATAAGTTGCTTGAGTTAGCTAAGATTCCATTGAACAAGAATTGCTCGGCGATGCTTCTCAAAAAGCTTCCCGAAAAGCTTGGAGATCTAAGGCAAGATTTCTTTATTCTATGTTAATTTCCCAGGAATAAAGGTATGCCAAGCGCCTTTGGTCCCGATCCTTGGGGGAGATAAAATTCTTATGCCTCTTTCTAATCTGGAAAAAGCTTTCTTCTACCTGTCTCTTGACACAACTAGGATGACTTTAGAGTTAGCGGGAGTCGATCAAAGTTACTTATCCTAAAGTGGACTCGCCCGAAGATGTTTTTGTCTCAAAGTTGGGATATTTTTCATGTTTTCTACCAACTATGTTGTTGGTCGATTTCGATAGCTGATCCATCAGAGTGCTTCTCATACTTGGGTAGATCCTTTTTAGAGGGTCCGGTCGTGCTGTTAATAGATGTTTATGGAGTGGAAATAAAACCCACTTCGCGGTTGATAGCGAAGCCGTCACTTTTAATCTAGATCATGTACACGAGATACTCCTCTACAAATTGATAAGTGTGTAACCCGAATTGATCATCATTGATGCAGTTTGTGAGGGTGGAAGTTATGCTTCCGAAATTGCTAGGATTTCCTAATACTCTCGGGGGTGGCTATGCCCAACCCCCGTTCGTTGAGCTCATTTACTTTCGAATTCATTTTGAAGAGAGATTGAAGCTTTATCTTAAGATTGATTTAATTTCACCAGAAATTGATTCATGCCATTTGCATCCGGAGGGAAGTATATTTGTTTGATTGAAAAATTATTAAATAATGACCCATTTTAACTTTCCTCGATAGACCTTAAAAAAGTGAAGTGACCGAGGCAAATTAAACCTTCTATTGAATAGCCTCTGAAATTGAGTTCAAAGGTTTGCCATCTCACTTTAGAATATGGCTTTCTTGCGAAGGAGGAAACGATATAGTTACAGTTTTATTGCAAAAGGTTTAAAAAATGATTGAAAAAGAGAGATGCTCTTTTAAAAGTTGCTCAAATCTCACAAAAGGGCCATTGCTTGGGTAAAAATCAACTGGGACATCAGAGGGTTATCGTCCTCGTTTTTGTACCACAAAATCTTTGATGATATGATGATTACAAACCTACGGTTAGAGATCAAAGGACGGGTTAACCCAAAAATTCATGATTGGGTATTCAATAAGAGGTTCCTAAAACTTCTTGATGCAGGAATTGATTTACTCCGATCTCTGGAGAGCCCATGGGTTATGTCCAGTGCATTGTGTTGATCTAAGAAAGGTTGGAATAAAAACCGTCGTCGCTAATTGAAGAAAAATGAATTAATTTCGACACGTTTAGTGTACCGGATGTGAAGAGTTTTGTTATCGACTATAGGAAAATTAAATGAAGGCGATCTCAAATAGATCATTTTCCATTACCGTTTATGGATCAAGATGATCTGAAACGATTAGCTGGGAATGTGTTATATTGTTTTTTTTCTGTGGATTTTACAGGATACTTCCAAATACCATATAGATCCACTAAGACTGGAGGAAAACTTACTTTCATGCATGCCTATATGGAATTTCGCGTACCGACGCAATGCCTTTGGTCTTAATGTAATGCTCCCGGTATTTTCACGGTGTATGATGGCCATTATTCCATGATTATGGTCGAAAGACCATGGAAGTTGTTTATGGATGATTTCTCGGTTTTGGTGATTAGTTTCGATTATGTTTTTCCTTCTCCAATTTAGAAAAAGTAAAAGATGCGTCTTAATAATGGTGTGAAGAACGAATTTAGTTCTTAATTGGGAGAAGCCCCTTTATGTGGTAAAGATGGAATTGTGATAGTGGCAATAAAATTTCAAAGGCGGGGGAATTGAGTCGCATCGTGCTAATGTTGGAATGTTATCGGCTAAGCTCCCTCACCCGACTTACAGTTAAGGTGTTAGGTTGTTTCTTAGGACATCGCCATGTGTTTTTACCACCGATTTATCCATGAGACTTTTCTAATAATTGCTTAGACCAATGACCCACTTGTTTGGAAGGAATGCTCCGTTCGTTTGTGTTTTCCAAGGATTGTGTATGATGCTTTTTTAAGTATCTTGAAAAGATGCGTACCGAAAAGCTCCTATCTTAGTTTGTCCCGGAATTGGAACTTCCATTCGAATCATGTGTGATGCAGAAGTGATTTCGCGATTGGTTGATGTTCTTGGACAATTGAAAAGATGAGCATTTTTCAGCCTATCCATTATGCTAGCAAGACTATGATGAAAGACTCAAATTCGCATTACACTACACGGAAAAGGGAATATGCTTGCCATTGTGTATGCTTTTGAAAAGTTTCGGCCATATCTTGTCTTATCCAAAAGCCATAGTGTATCGGATCATCGACTTTATAGTACTTTTGAACAAACAAGTTGCCTAAGATGAGGTTGCTCGGTGAGTTCTTTCTCTCTACAAGAATTTGATATCACCATCCGTGATAAAAAAGGAAGTAAGAACCTTGCGGCAGGACCACTTTATCTAATTCGTGAATCCTCATAAAGGGATGTGTTAGAAACATTCCTTTTAAAAAAGAAAATCTTGTGGAGTTTGTTTTAGTAAAAAATACCCCCATGGTTTGCGGACTATGCAAATTACCATGCGGGGAATTTTATGATCAAAGGAATGTCAACTCAACAAAAGAGAAAGTTTTTTAAGGACGTTAAACATTATTTCTGGGATGATCCTTATCTTTTTCGTACTTGTGCGGATCAAATCATTCGACGGTGTGTGCATGGGCAAGAAGCTCTTGAGATCCTCAAAGCTTGCCATGAAGGACCCACCGGGGGCCATCATAGTGCCAATCTCACCGCCCGAAAAGTATTTGATGCCGGTTTCTTTTGGCCTACCATATATCGAGATGCCCATATGATCAACAAAACTTGTGATACGTGTCAAAGACAAGGCAAAATTTCACAACGAGATGAGATGCCTCAAAACACTATCCAAGTTTGTGAAATTTTTGAAGTATGGGGTATTGATTTTATGGGACCATTTCCGTCTTCAAGAGGAAACAAATACATCCTCGTAGCTGTTGATTATCTTTCGAAATGGGTTGAAGCAAAGGCGCTCCCCATAAATGATGCTAGGGTTGTAGTAAAGTTTTTAAAATCTCTTTTTGCCCGATTTAGAACACCTAGAGCTATAATAAGCGATCGTGGGACCCATTTTTGTAACGATCAGTTTGCTAAAGTAATGTCTAAGTTGAGTTATCACATCGGTCTGCTAACGTTTTATACCCTCAAACGAAATGGGCTCGGGGGGGGGGTTTTTTTTAAAGTGGAGGTGTCCTAATCAAGGTTTAGAGAACGTTATTCTTAGAAAGGACGGTTGGAGAAAACCGTGCCTCATGGTCTGACAAATTAGATGAAGCTTTGTGGGCATTTCGTACTGCTTTTAAGACACCGATTGGTTGTACGCCTTACAAGCTTGTTTATGGAATAGCTTTCCCATTTACAATTGTGAGTTAGAGCGCAGAAAGTCATTATGGCTTTTGATGAAAACATGCTCAACTTCGTTCTGTTAAAAAGGCATGGTGATCACCGGAAGCTTCAGCTGAATGAACTTAATGAGCTTCATGATCAAGCTTATGAGAATTCTTTGATTTATAAGGAGAGAACAAAGAAGCTTCATGACTCAAAGATCAAAAACCGCATTTTCAATGTTGGTGATCGAGTCTTTTACTCTTCAATCTCGGCCACAGATATTCTAAGGAAAGCTTAAAAATCTCGTTTAGGTATGACCTTTTACCTATAACCAAAGTTTTTCCATACGGAACCATTGAGGTTTAAATCACAACCTAATGGTATTTTCCAGAACATTTAGGTGAATGGTATCGTGTGGAAGCATTACTTCGGAGGGGACTTGCCACCAAAGGAAAGTCCAGGATCTCGCTTACACTCTCCTAAGGACAAATGAATTCAGGGATCGAGTTAAAGATATTGCGGACTCGGTTTACAAAACAAAGCGTTTACGCTTGTGGGAAGGCACCCCATGCTTATCATTTTTCTAATTTTTCTTTCTAGTCTCTAATATGTTTGACAAGTGAAAAGGCTTGCATCTCTTCCGTTTCTTATGTGTTGTATATGTTTGGTACTTGTGATTATTTACTGACCAGGATGAATCCCAAATTTTTGTTGAAGCACTCTCGTGTTCGTGTTTGGTCCCGGATCACTCGAGCTTCCATTTCCTTTATTTTTCGTTAGTTTGGGGAAATCCGATTTATCCTATACATTTCTTATCGATATCACGTTTTATATTTGCATAATTATTAAACGGCTTAGATTTTGCGTAGAGACCCGCCTTTAAACATTGAGGACAATGTTTCGTTTTAGTTTGGGGGGGGGGATGGGAATCTGAACGAATGTTTGATGTTATCTGCTTATTGTTTTGTTCTCGCGTACCATTTTCCTCCACAAAAGAATAGTAAAATGTTTTAATTTTTTTATGTTTTTATTTGTAGGATAATGAAAAAATGAAAGAAAATGACGATATTAGTTGTATGAAAAATATAATAAGTGTTAAGCCACTAAATGTAGGTCTGTTGACACGAATGTAGGCTTTCCGTTGGTGAGAACGAAAAGTAAATTTTGACCCGACCGGTTTTATATCTTAGCTTTCTCCTTAACTTTAAATAGATTGATTTTGCTAATCTTTTATACAAGGAGCTATAAAACGCAAGTCTAGCTTGAAAAGGTCAAGACTTTGCAAGTTCCCATAATTGATTTTAAATATGCGAAGTTCGATTTATTAGAGTTGAGATTGTTGCCAGTCAATGTGACTTGTTAAAAGAACAAGAGATGATAGAGTAGAGTATAAGTTTTGATGCTAAACATAGAATAGTTGGATTTCTTTAAGGCTCATAAGTGTTAATTGTGGCTTTTTCTCCCATTAGCTTGTTTCACCTTTATATATAATTGTTTAATAAATAGAGTTGTGCGGTTTTTTGGTTAATAATTAGTTAATGGAAGTTTTCTTTAGTTCCTTTGTGATTAAGATGAGTACACATTAGGAATACTTAATTTGGCATACTATATGTATCACAATAATAAATATTTTGCTTATCCCTTAAAGAGCCTTAGGGTATATGGGGTAAGTAGAATTTAATAAGTGAAATTATAGCCTTATTCATTCCTTAAAGAGCCTTAGGGTATATGGTGCAAATAAGATTGGTCCATTTATGTCTTAAAGAGCCTTAGGGTATATGACATGAATGGTGCCTTGCTTAAGTAACCTAATAAAAGCCAAATTTTGGTTGCCTCGATGTGGACTTTAATCTTGATGACATTTTAATTTTTTGTCTTATTTAGTACCTTAAAGAGCCTTAGGGTATATGGTGGGCAAATAAATTCGGTCCATTCATGTCTTAAAGAGCCTAAGGTATATGACATGTAATGTTGCCATTAGGCTTAAGTAAACCTAATAAAAGCGACGGTGTAAATTTTGGTTGCCCTCGATTTGGATCTTTAATGATTGATGATACTTTTGATCTTTTGAAAAGGGCTAAGGAGGCTAATAATTGCATTCTTACCCTTACTAACGCTTTAATTTTGAATTAAAATTAATTATCACAGAAATAAAAGTCTTAAAGAGCCTTTGGGTATATGACTTTAGTAAAATCTTGAGATACAAAAATAGGGAATAAGGGAGGAAAAGTAAGTACACAAATTACTCTTATAGTATGTTAGCATCATAACTTGTATTTTGCAATGATCTTGTTTTTAAGCTTGGCTTGGAGAGGTGAAAGTCGGGGACGATGAATTCATCTCCTTAATCTGTCTCTCATCCTCAGCAGAACCAATAGCAATAAAGTTTTTATCAGACATTTTAACCTCTTTATACAGAACTTGTATTTCTTCAATGTTCTTGTTCTTCAAATCAGCATGCTTCTTTCCTCCTACATGCTTCAGATATGTCATCATTTAGTTTCTTAGCGGAGTTCTTGTTGGTGGTCTGCTTCTGATTACAACAACTCTTTGTTGAGCAAGGAACCTCCTTTGAGCAATAATAGTATCATAAAGAAATTTGGCTCTCTCTTCTTTTTGAAGCCTTGTAGCTAGAAGTCTATCAGCTTTAATTCTAGCCTGAATATTGATAGGTGTAAAATACACATATCCGTTAACACCAAAAATGACCCTAAATGACCAAAAATACAATAAAAATGGCAAAGATATGCTTGTTTTTGTGTTTTGTGTATGCAGGTACGAATAAAGCAAAAATCATGAGAAAACCGTCAAAAACGGGCAAACACGGACACGAGAAAGGAGAGCACAAAAGAAGTCGGGGATTAAAAAGCCAAAGTCAAAAAGTCAACCAATGGTCAAACCTTGGTCAATTCAAGTCAAATAGTCAAAGTCAACACTAGAAGACAAAGACCCCAAAGTTACAATACTAGTCCCTCAAGTTTTCAAAGATTACACAAATGGTCCTTGAAGTCTAAATGGGCCCATTATCCCTAAAAACCTCACCCGGATCTAAAGCCCAAAACAAAAGCCCAATATCCAACCCATAAACCTTTTATAAAAATCTAGGGGCCATTTCTGCCATTATTGAAAGTCATTTGACACTTCACTTTTTCTTAAAACAACCACAAGGACCATTTTTTCCAATACCCCAAAGTTATACCTGTTTTTACCCAATTCAGTTAAAACGAAAAAAAGGCGCCAAGAACCTATTCACTATTCATCATCCTCTTCACTTTACCACGCAGTCAAATCAAGGGACAAGTGTCAATCAAATGGCAAAAAGGACAATTCAAGGTATAATGAACAAGATGGCATGGACAAATTAGTCATCTCAAAGGCACTAATTGGCTCACCCAAGCAAGGAGGCTATGGTGGCAAATGAGAAAGCACAAGGAATGGGTAATCTTACACTTAAATCGTTTAGAGCACAAGCACAAACATCACATCAACGGATTGCCATGCTGGCAATCCGTGTGATTATCAAAGTGATCCAATGGCCAGTATTGATTCTCCAATGATTAGAGGAATGTACGGATGAGATTAGCAGGAGCGTCTAACTAACTCAGGCTCCTAGAAGGTTCTCTCAGCAACTATAAAAGGCACTTACTCACATACACAGGAGGATCTTCTTTTTCTTGTATTTTTTTAGCTTATAAAATTTAGCTTATGTAGTTTTATTTTTAAATGTAATTGTTTTTAGTTTCTTAAGCTAGTGTAATCTGTCTTTTCTCAAGTATTGTAATCAGCTTTTAAGTTTTAATAAAATCTCAATTTAGTTTTCAATTACTACTTTACTCATAAGCTCTCAATAAGCTCTCATGAGTCTTTAAGCTTATGATGGATCTAATTAGTTAATTTAACTTACTTTAATCCTAAAATCAGTTTAATACCTTTGATACTCGGACTTATAAGCTAAAGGAAGGGGAGCTTACAATGGAAGAGCTCCCATGGATTTTACTGGCTTATGTTAAGATAAGCTAAAGCTGTTGATAAACTTATTTGAGCCCTTTAGTTTTTGTTTAGCTGAAGCTTCTAGTAAGTTTTCATTTAAATTCCTTTGTCCTTAAATATATAGCTTAATGACTGCTTATTAGTGTAGATTTGCTTATTTGCTTAATCTAGTTGCTTATTTGTTCTTACTATTATCTAATTGTGCTTATCAATCATGTTTCCTAATCTGTTTTTAGTTTTAGTATATTAGATCTTAGTATTTCATTACCTATCTTTAAAAAATTCATAAAAACAAAAAAAAATAAATAGCTTAGCTTTAGATTCTTAATTCTAGCTTAATAAGTTGTTGAAATTTGTTTGTTAAGCTTGTTATAAGCTCATTGTTATCTGGTATCAAGGTTTTGTTAGCTGGATTTGATTTGCTCAAGTTTTATAAAAATCTGTCAAGTATTAAGGAGTGTTTGGTTTAAGGTAGTTTGACCTTTAATAGTCAAAGGTTTTAGATAAAAGTCTTTGAACCAGCTTTGATTTAGTCTAAAATGGGTAGTTTAGTGGTTTTCTTAAGTTAGTTTTCAAAGATTGAAAAGTTTAAGTTCATTTAGGTTGTCTCAGCACCAGGGGACCTTTTCCCTTTCTCTTAGATTGTTAAAATTTTGATTCAAGCCTCCTAGGCTTAATTTGTGTTTATAGTTTGTTCAAACACACTCAATAGGAGTGTGTAGTGTAGGTCTTACCCTTAAGGTAACTTGCATATTAGATTTTGCCCCTTTGTCAATTGCATCAGCAGTAGTAACTTCAGTTACTACTGCTGTCTTCTTAAGCCTAAATTAAGCTAGAATTAGTAGGACTTAGGATCTAAAATTCAGTAGGTTTATAGATTACACATAGCTTAATATAGATTAAAGCTTATTTTTCATTTTCTAGCTTATTATCTTAGGTAAATCAGCTTTAAAAGTTCATCAAAAATCCTCAAAAAACCAAAAACAGTAGATATAGAACTTATCTCTTAATTCTTAATTCTTAGCTTATAAAGTTAGGTTTTTTAGTTGATAATCATAGCTTATAAGTAGTTCATTAAGTTTGCAAAAGTTCATAGACAGTTAAAGCTTATTGCTCTTTTTAGCCTTTCTTAATTTTGAGCTTTTTGAGTTAATTACTGAGTTTGCTAATTTGATTAGTAGATTTAGCTAGCTTCTAGTGTTTTTATTCCTTTTAGCTTTTCATTTCTAGCTTGTAGACATCCTAAGCTTTCAGTAGTAGCTTTTACTTTTAATTTTGAGCTTAATTTGAGCTTTGTGCAAGTGTTTAAGTGGAAACAAGCAAAAGTGAGCTTAAAAGCTCACTTTCTGTATCAGCTGGTTTCAAAAGCTTTTAGAAAGCTTATTTCTAGGTTTCAGCTTAAGTTTGTTTTATTAAAATAGCTTAAAAAGTGTCCTCTTTAAGTTTTAGCTTTTAGTTTTCAAAAATAAAAAAAATGCAAAAAGGGTGTTAGCCAACCTCGAACCCACGACCTCTCCCACACAATACACACGTCTTACCAATATGCTACAATAGCTCATCCATCCTCTTCTCTCCACATTTAATACTAGTACACATTTTCATTTTACTCTTTGATAATAAGCCGTAGCTTATTATAGCTTATTTAGGACTTATTTGTTAAGCTGTTTTCTTCTTTTTATTTTTCCTTTAATCTTTGTAAGGCTTAGGAATTTCCCTGAATTTTTCACATTTTTCCATCTAGTAGATTATTTTTAATCATTTTTCTTAGGTTTTAATTTTCAAAAAATCATAAAAAATACAAAAATAACTTTTAAAAATACAAAAAAATAGTTTTTAGCATTAGATTAAATACTTTTAGGTTTACATTCAGAAAAATCATTTTCAACACTTTTAGATTTTAATTTTCATTTTTGAGCTTTCATTTTTAATTTTAAAAATAGGATTTTAATTTTAAGAATAGTTAAAAATAGTTTTCTGAGTTTTTATAATATTTTAGACTTTTCTAAGTTTAAAAATCATTTTTTAGAATTTTTAGGACTTAATTTGCTATTTTCTAGGATTTAATTAGATTAAATTAGTTTTTAATTCATAAAAAATTCAAAAATAATCAAAAAAATATTTTTCTTTTTCCTAAAATTTTCTTTTGTCTTAATTTAGGTTTAGAAATTTAGTTTGCATTTTTAAGAGTTAGTTTTGTTTAATTTGCTTTATTGTCGCGTTTTATTTGCTCCCGTTAATTGCTTAGAGTTTAATTGTTTTTAATTGCTAGTTTTTAATTGTTTCTTTTAATTTGTAGAAGTAGAAAATCAAACCAAACTTTATACCCCATTCAAATCATTGTCCAAGCATCAAACGTAGTCTCAATTTCACAAGTCGTTGGGGAAACGACCCGGGAAATCATACTTCCCGGTTAAGATACGTATTATATTATATTATATATATTTTGAAGAGTTTCCTTTTCACCTTTGTCCTCAAGGGTAAATTGGTAAATTTTCCATAGTATTATTATTATATATATATATATATATTACGCTCGTATCAAAGTCTTCACTTGTGTTTCTTTGGTGAGAGACTCAGCTGGTGTGTTTATTGTGTGAGATAGTCTTCAAAATCAATCTTGGCCATCTATCTTGCTTTATGCCCAAGGTCTCAAATCATAACCCTTGATCATTTTCAGCCAATGGTGTAGTTAGGGATTGCCAAGGTGGCAATTGGACTCATATGAGGTAGGGTGAGGGTTTAAGAGTGATGTTTTGGCTGGGGTGAATAGTAAACGAGGTGGAAATTGACAGGGAAGAGTGATGGGGAAGTTTGGCGGGAAAGGGGGTTTATTTGTTTTGGGTGCAGGGTAAGAGTTTAGTGAATTGGTAGGATAGGTCCCTCTGTTTGTTATAAGGTATTGCAACCTTAGTCCTTTATGGTGATACAACTTAGGAAGATTGGCAAATTCAGTCCCTTAGGATGTGTTGATGTGTTGCATGGTTAGTTTCTTAAAGGACTAACGACAGTTAGGGTAAAAGGGATATAGGGCTAACGGTTGTTAAATGTATAATGGGCTTATACATAGTTTGATTTTGGGCCGGTTTGGTATACAAAAGGAAATGGGCCTTTTGGTCTTCATAAATGCACTAATGGGCTTACCCGGCCTATTAGATGGGTACGGGTGGGCCCATTTAGTGTTTCTTCGGTTACGGCTTTGACTTTGACTTTGACTTTTCGGGGTTGACTTTGACTTTCACGCTTTTCCATTCCGTGCTCGGTTTTGTCATTTTTGGCTTCGTTTTTCGTCCTTTTGTCAGATATCCGTTTCCTGCACAATATAACTGAAAACATACAAATACAATGTATTTTTGGTACGTTTTTTGGTCATTTTAAGTCCGTTTATAAAGGTCAAAGGTATGTGTATTTAAGCACATACCAAAATCCCTCATACTAAACTATTGCCGTGTCCTCACGCAATGCTATAGTTTTCGGTGTGCAATATCATATTCTTTATACCATACTCACTAAAGCACGAAATTTTAGAAGCGAGAAGAAAGCCACCTGTAAGGTCAAGCATGATCAATGAATCAGTAGAAGACATCGTTGTACCTCTTGTTTCTTACTCTTTAATGTTCGATTTTCATTGTTTGATTACGCTTGTATAATTACAATGGTTGTAGGCTAATACCCTCGGGTATTAGCCATCTTAATGAATGTTTAATGTTTGGTTTGTTTTAAAATCGATTTCTTAATTAATCGTTAATTTTTTAATTATGTTTATCACCTTTTACTTGTTTATGTGTTTGAATATGCGACCTATTATTCAACTGGGTCTAGTGATACCTAAAAAGTAATCTAGATACTAGGATAGCTCTCCATATCGTATTTTATATTACTGGACTAATATGATCACAAATAACGTTCTATCTTTTGTAACACCCTCAACTCTGAGTACGCAGCGGAATATTGAATATCCGAGGGCGTTACTTTATGGATCAATAGCACAAGATCTGAGAACGACTACTAAACGTGTCCTTTGAAAAAGATACATTGGATTAACAAAATACTTGTTTGTTACATAAGCCCATGGCTTCAAATTGTTCAACAATATAAATAAAGATTCCGGTTTATAACAATTGTCCCCAAAATGTAATAAGACTCCAAATCTTAAGTGTTGACTCTTCAATTATTAACTTCCAATGTATCATCGCACCTCGTGCCTTATTGACCTGAAAAACATGCTTAAAACGTCAACATAAAGTTGGTAAATTCATAGGTTTATGTAAATCAAT
>BQNB010028285.1:0-56792 GCA_026074375.1 Tanacetum coccineum | reverse complement strand
GTTTAACTAGTTAATTGGATATTTCTGATGGTTTATTGATCGTGTTGACTAGCAGGTGACCTGGATAATTCAACAAATAACGTTCTGATTCCATTAGATAGTTGGACAAGTTGACTACTAGTGTATAGATTGCCATTAAGCGGTAAGTGGGTAAAGTCTCTATGAGCTAGGGTTTAACAAGATTACCATTACTTTAATCCCTAAGATAGATTATAATCAGCACATAGGATACTTTATGTAGATAGAATTAATGTATCTAGGTCTTAGGAAGATGTAACGCCTAAGTCTAAGAATGATATGCCACCTCGAGAGAAGAAATTATTGCACTGAATAAACAAACCAACTTTCTTATCAAATTAATAATGGTTAATACAGTTTTCTTATATAAGGCTCGACTACTCTTTTATCTTCTGTTAATTGATTTGCATGGGTTAAAGAAGCTTGAATTGATTTTAGACACCAAACAAACCGTGCCAGTCTCTCAAGCTGAAAACCCCTTTTTCCCATTAGAATTAGGAGTTAGGACTGACATAGGTTTAGCATAGGTTAGAATAGAATTAACATAGATTAGATAACCAAGATATTAATTAAATTGATAGATTTAACCTCGCTTCAAGTGTTCGACACCCTACTTACCATGAAACTACTACTGACCGGGTACACTGCCCGTTAATGTGTTGTTTTTAGTTTAGTCAGCAAAATATAAATTTCAAACTTGAATAAGTAAATCATACATACAATGACAGCACACATCAAGTTTTTGGCGCCGTTGCTGAGGAGTGAAAATTAATCTTTATTTTTATTTGATATTTTGGTTTTTAACATTAGATTAGATCTAACCCTTAGGATTAGTGTAATTTAGATTAGTTTATTATTCTGCTTGTTTATCCCATTGGTAATACGGCGTATTCAGTTCTCTGAACGCGACATATTTGTTATTTAATAGTTTTTCAAGAAAGATTGTTTCAGGATGGACAATCCAAACCTTACTATGGAGGAGTACATCAGACTCGAGGAAGAAAAAGCTCATAAACATGGGAAAGTGTTTAATTGGAAAACTGCTACATATGGAAATATCAGGGTTGATGATGATCTTCATGACCTTAGCTCTGTAAAAGCTGAATTTCTAGCTATAGTCATCAATGATGACTTTCCACCTCAGGATGCACCTCAAGTAAGTACTCTTATTAACGATGAAATTGACTTTAGAATATCGTTTGACGAATCCGATGATGAGGATTATACAATAATTTGTGACAAAAACTCTTTTTCTTATAAAATGATTTCTGTCAACAAATTGAAAACGGATTCGGAAAATGATTATGAAAAAGTCATGTCTTCAATTCCATCACATGAGCCTGCAATCAGTAGTTTTGATGATTTAGACTTCTTTAACGATTTTGAAAATGAATTTCCAGCCAGTGTTTACAATGATGCTGAAAAGTTTAAATCAGATTTATTTACTGAACCAATTCTAAACCCCCAACATATTGATGAATTTGATTTAAACGACAAAACATCATTGTTTGAATATGATGAAGAGGAACAAAATATTATATACTTTAATGATCTATTCCCATTCAACATTATTTGTTCCGATGATTTTAAATCAGAAAAAGACAATGATAATAATGGTATGGATATAATATAGCCTTTTGAGGGTAATGAAAATACACATGGGTCGACTAAGCTTTTTGGAACAAGTCACGATAAAAATACTAAAGATTTTAGAATAGGAAGTTTTGTCATAAACTTAAATATAAAAATCATGATTTTGAATTGTTACGCAAACGGAATGCTATTCTATCTCACTAAGAATTTATATGCGACGTTTGGCGTTCCGTTCGACCCTAAGCGGTATTATAAGGATGGTGTTTGTGCAATAATGTTGCGGAGGCCAAGGTATGTTTCTCTTTGCTTTACTCTTAGGAAATTTGGTCTCCAAGATTGGATACAGTGTATTAGGACAAAACCTATATGGCGTATCCATTGCTTTAAACTTGCGTTGACTAAGTCAACAAAATTCACCTATACGACGTATTCATTTTAACCGATACGGCATATCGAGTTTGGGTATAAAAACCAGCTCAATACGTCAGATAAAGTTTTACCACAAACTTTTCACACACACACACTAAGTTTTTACTAAGCCAAATCCTTGGAGATTCATCTAATTTCTATTCATTGTTATACTCGATCCATCATCTTTATCATACGGTAACGTCCCTAATTTTTTTCGATTTGAGCTTTCAATTCAAGATTAGGGTTTAGGCTTGGTTTTAGGGTTTAGATAGATTATAGGTTCTAGGAGCCATTTGTTTCCCCCCCCCCCCCTAAATAAATATACTTTGAAAGGTTTTTGATACGGGTTAAAATAGGTAGGACAGGGGAGACCCTGTTGGTTTTTATAAAGTACGAATGAATACGGCGTATCCACTCTAATGGATACGGCGTATTAATCATTTTTACCCAAATTAAGAACGCGGATACGACGTATTCATTAAATTGAATACGGCGTACCCATATGCCGTATTGACTAAACACCTATATGGCATATTGACTTAAAGATCCCTATACGGCGTATTCGTTAAATTGGATACGCCGTATTCATTGTCTGAATAGAATGTTTAATGTATTATACTCTTGCGCTTTCCTCATTTGATTTTGCAGGTATGGCACCCTTACCACCACGTGAGCAAAGACACCGTTTTCTCAGATACGAGGGGTTGGATTACATGGATTCTGATATTACTGATTTTGAGGCGAGATTAGTCGGGATTCATATGAGGGAGGTACACAGGGTACCAGTATTGGATTTTGGGGGATTGTTGGATCTGATGTCTGAGGGTTTGACAGCTAGGTTAACGATGGAGCACCGTGATGAGGCCGATGTTAGTATATTTACTAGTCAGGCTTGGAGGAGGATGTTGGATATCAGGGGACCGTTGGTGCATGAGCTTATTTTGGAGTTTTCCCGCACATTTAGGTTTGGGCAGACTATTCTTGATCTAGACACCCCTGGGATTTTGCAATTTTAGTTGGGTGGAGTTAGGATGCGCATGAGCTGGAGGGAGTTCATTGTAGCCCTGGGATTGGACACTGAGGTATATATAAAGTTCCTAAAATCCATTTCTGCAGAAAGAAAAAATAAATCATATATCAGTGAAAAAGGATAATGAAGGAAGAAGCAAGGAAGATAAATACCCTTGCCACCCACTAAGATTGTGAGACGTTGTTGGCCATGTTCCCATGAAGATTTGAGGCCAGCCAAGAAAAGAATAGGATCAGGAAAGACACGGACACTCGTGGGGTATCGACAGAGACGCTGGAACATGGGATTCTCTTCAATATTTAGGGGAAGTTTATCTTTGAAGGATTTTGTATCAAGTTTGTATTGCTCAGAAATAAGTTGTGAATATTTGGCAGGGATAATGGAGTCTTAAACATAGAAAAACCGCTTGTGTCAACCCTCAATACGAGTAATGACTTTAGGGAGAAAATTAGGAACATGTTTTTCAAATCTTTTGGCAAAAGTCAACCATTTACCAGCCCGACACAAATTGAAGAACCCTCGGAAGAGGTCGACAGAGGGCTCGCAACCATAAGCCTTACACATGACAACAAAAGTGGTGAGTTTGGCACAACCAAAAGGGTTCAGCCTAGATATATGAACCTAAAAATATTCGAGAACTTCGCAAAAGAATTCAGTAAGGGGAAGCCTAAGATTTGAAAGGGAGAATGAATGGGTGTACAACATAACATACCCAGATGGAGCATCGAAAACGATCAGATTGGATTTTGGTAGAATCACACGATATTCAGAAGGAATAGGGTAGAGGGTGAGAAAATCATTGAACTCTTCATTTGAAATTTCACAAGTTTGAGTGGCTATAGAATCCTTCACACTCATAATTGAAAAGATGGTGATTATTAACTTACCTCAAAGATAGATGAATAGCAGTTCAAAGAAAGTAAAAAAGTAGATGATGACGACGCTAAAAGGATATAAGGGGTTTATGGTAAAGTATTTATAGGTAACTTTCAATACCTTCATGACCGTCTACGTGTAAAACATCAGGTGTCATCCAGATTTCAAATTAGAAGGAAAAGTGGGATAAGACATTCACGATTACACAGGAAGACTGTTGAGTTATCTTCATTAAAGACTCAACTAACTCTACGACAAGTGGGCTTATAATTTAATGCATGAAGTACACATGCTTGGATGTTTAATATGGCCTTCGAGTGATTTGCTAATTGAGTCGAAATCAATGCATTCATAGATGCATACATTACATTCGACTGAGGGGATTGATGACGTACCCTCCTCTCTGGCTTAAAGGTCTTCCCTTCGAGCTCAAATAGGATCCTCTTCCTAATTACACTATAGGGTCTTTGAATAGTTTCGAGTGGCATAAAATCATCTTCAGGATGATTACCTGTATGGGAATCCATCACATGAAGGCCTACACCCTTTACGGGAAGTATTCGGCAAAACTAGGGCAAAGGTATGGCTAAGTCAAAACCCACGTTCTCCCTTTCTACCAAGGCTTTCCCGCTAAGGTAAAGATCATGGTACATAGTTCCTGCAATCATCCCTTAAATCGTGGGACACCCCTACGTTTACCAATTTTTGTGCTAGGCCTCGCCCACCCTATTTTAACACCTATAAATAGATGGTCAGGTCTCCAGGTATTACTAACACTTTCATACACACTCATTTTACCTTACTTTACGCTACAAAGCACATACTTACTCTCACGCCAGAGGTGATTTGCATGGACACCCCCTGCGCTTCACTTAACGTAGTGTTTTGATTTATGTTGACACAGGTTACCAAGACTTGGCAATTCAGCAACCATCACAAGAACTCTTCAATCCCTTTGAAGCCTGATCATGCCTATATTTGCACAATCAACAACATTTAGGCTTTTTGGTGTATTCCTAGAAATTTACTAGTTAAACATATTACTCTATCTAAGTCCATAGTACTCATCATTGTGGTCTCGAGTGATATACCAAGCCAAGTTTTAAAGTCCACTACATCACTGGCACACTCATAATTTGTGGAATTTTTAGTAAACATTTGAAAATGGAATAGGATTAATTCTCACAATTTATCATTAAGGGTTATAGTGTGTGAGGTCATGTAACTAGTAATTTACAAAAGTTATGCTAAAAAAAATTAAATTTAGCATAATTTAAGCATATAGCATATTATTTGTAAAAAGAAGGACAAGTAGGCGTTCTAAAACTCCATCCCCCCACTTAAATTATACAACGTCCTCGTTGTATAGATAAAACAATTAAATAAAATGGGAAATATAATTAGAACAAGGAACTCCCCTAATATGTTGCTCGGGATAATTCTCCAATTTGAGTTCTTGAGCAAAAGTGTGTTGACGAGGCGTCAGAATGCTCATACGAGTTCAACACACGTCTTTTTCAGAGTATAACAAATCATCAATTTCTTTACAGCAAGGTCCTGCAAAAAGTTTAGGAGACAAGAGTGCAATTCCTATCTCGATTTACAATGGTTACAATGCAAGAAATAAACACACAAACTGTACAGGTAGTCAATACGCCGTATCTCAAACCCAAGGATACGTCGTATTGCATCCTATAAAAACAAATGTTTTAAAGTTTGCAGGATTTTAAATGCAGAATTTAAAGGACTGATAACGTCCAGACAGGTCGATACGGCATATCCATAGAGGTTCGATACGCCGTATTAAATGTCTAGGAAGATAGACTCAATCAAATATTTACAATCAAACAATTAAAAATAGCCGGGTTGTCTCCCGGTAAGCACTTTTCTTTCAGCCAGTCTTTAAGTTTGACTTTTTTCTTCTTTTCATTCTTCATTCATCACATGCCTTCGTCATGAGCCATCCTTCATCCATAATGTGAAAAAGTTCTTGATAAGCTTGACATGTATCAATGTTGGTTTTTGAATGGTCGGAGCACTCGTGTTCTTTAATGGCAACATACTCATCATCAGCATCGAATGAGTATTTTATCATCTCGAATCTTCTAACATGATAGGTTGATGGATCATGATGTTCCTTCTTATGTTCATGATTGTCTTGAGTATTACCGGCATTGTCTGCTCTATAAATCCTACCAAAGATACGGTTAATATCAAGATAAGGGTCAAAAGCTCTTTTAGTTTTGGCGTTTGCATACGATCCCTAGTCGTAATTTTCCCAACGAGTGAATGAGGCGACTTCATGAGAATTTACCTTTTACCAACATTCTTCCAGTTTTACTAATACATCATGATCTAGTTCGTGGAAGTTCTCAAAACTACTTTTCAACCATGCGCAGAATTTCATTACTTCGGGAGTTGCATCCCCCCATGATCCTTCAACTTTGGCTTTGTGCATTAAGGCCTCTAATTTTAACTTTCCATCAACCAATTCATCATACCATTTATGATCCTGGAAATAAGTTATGCATCCGACTCGAACCATCCCCGGTAGTTCTCCTTCGTTACAAAACCCGTCGATATCTGAACTACATATGGGCCATTTAGACTTCCCATTTTTGAAACGATATGGTTCGCATATGTGATCACATAGTTGATATGGTACCCCGTTATCTAACCATGGTTCCTCGAGATCCCCAGTCATATTATTATTCAACTCATACCCCTCGTAAGTCTTGATTCTTTGGATATCGAAAGTAAATAGATCCGTGCCGATTTTAAGGAGATAGTTGAAATCATTGAATGCTTTACACATGAGTGTCTCGTAGTTAAATATTTGATCTTGAAGATTTCAGCAATATTGTTGGGGTCATCATCTTCCATCTCTTCATTGTCATCAAAAAGTTGGTAGAATTTTTTAAAGAACTTTTCTACCAAATCTTCCCAAGTAGTAACTGAGCCAATACAATCCTTTTTAAACCATTCACTTGCAGCTCCTGTGAGTGAGATAGGGAAGACGCTAAGTCTAAATCAATCATGAGTTAGCCTTTTTACTTTGAGTGGCCCAACTACTTCGAAAAAATTATCAATGTGTTTAAACGCGTTTTCTCCAATTATCTCATTAAAAGTATTATCACGTATTTTCACTAAGAATGCTCCTTTTATTTCAACAAAACTCTTCTCGACCATTCTTCCTTCGTTATCATTAGAGAGGAAGTTCTTTCGGGTAACAGAAATATACTCATTTGGTTCTGCCATCGTAAATCCTTTCTTCATTGAACGGTCTCCTAAAAATAAGCACAAATGATCAGTAGGATGTGCCCTCAGGGAAGAGAACACATAAAACAGGAAATCAAATACAAAAAATTGCTACTACTACTGTATCAGGTGATCGATATGTCGTATTTAATTAATTTGAATACGTCGTATTGATCTATTGAATGATGGTATGTCGTATTGATGTTACAGAATATGTCGTATTGTTTGGAAGAACAGATGCGTTATTTAGACTGCAAAGATCAATACGCTGTCTAAGTAAAAGGTTTGATACGTCGTATCCAACTGATGGATACGCCATATCAAGTGATCTACCAGAACAGAGTACTTAGAAAACAATAATGCGGGAATTTAAATAAACAATTAAACACTCAATGCAATTAAATACAAACAGAATTAAATTATGCTAATTAAATTATTCTAAGCTAATAGTTAGAAATACTAATAAAATTAAAGGTTAAACTTTTTCACTCCCTGGCAGCGATGCCAAAAACTTGATGTGCTGTCATGTAGGATCAATTTATTGATTACCAAGTTTTAAATTTATATTTAGCCGACTTATCCTAAAACAACACTTTAACGGGTAGTGTACCCGATCGGGTGGAGTTTCATAGTAAGTAGGATGACGAACACTAAAAGCAAGGTCGTTAACCTTATATCCTATCAGTATTTTAGTTAATCTAATTAATCTAGTTAATTTTAATTACTTGTTAAACCTATGCTAAACCTAGTTCTAATGATAATGGGGGGTTTTTTAGCTTGAGAGACTGGCATAGGTTTTGTGGTGACAATAATCAATTCAAAACACAATAAGCATTCAACAAGATAATCCAAAGATACAAGAGCGGTACAAGCCAAATGATAGAAAACTGTATTAACTGTTGGGAATTAAACACTTCAGAGTTAGTACTGCCAAGGGATTAGTTAGTACTGCTAAGCATATTTTAGTACTGCTCAAGGATTTTTAAGAAAATTGCTAAGTGTTGAACTAACAGTACTAACCTACTTAGTACTGCTAGTGTAAACTTAGTACTGCTAGTGTTATTTTAGTACTGCTGAGTATTAAGACTATTGAAAGACTTAGTACTGCTGATGGAAGATTACAACTGCAGAAGGGATAAAGACGTGTAAAGAGATATGTATAGAAGATATTCAGTATATATCTTATAAAGTTAGAAAGATACATATAAGGTTATTATTTTAGAAGATTTGTAGTTATCTTGTAAAAGAATCCTTGGTGTATAAAAGTAGATCCTAGGTTAGAGAGTTAGAAGTATATCTCATTACGTTTTTCATAGCTTCAAGGTTGTAAACCCTAGTACTACATAGAGTACTCGTATTATTGATCTTAATAATATTAGAGCTTTTTGTTACATCATTGTTCATTCATATTTACTGTTTCATTCATATATTCTTCTAAGTATTGAAGAGTAGGTTTTGCATATTCTTTAATATACACACAAAGTTTCTACTATAAGTTTTGCTAGATTTATCTAGTTGAACTTAACCTTACAAGCTAAGGAATCGATCATAGTTTGGGATCTACAAGTGGTATCAGATCCTGTGCTTTGAGAAACTTTGATCTAGAAGAAAACTGTCTAAAAGAACTTCTTTTACTCACAAAGAAGAGATAGAACTTGAAACTACTCAACCTGCTACCATTGCAAAACTACCAATGCTTAAGATGGGTGACTATGAATGGTGGAGGCTCAGGAATGAGCAATACTTTCAGGTTCAAGACTATGCTTTATGGGATGTCATAGAGAATAGTAACTCATTCGTACCTGTGACTCAATCAGCAGCAGAAGGAGCTGGATCATCTACAACAATATCAAAACCTGTAACTGCTGAAGACAAGCTCAAAAAGAATAATGATGTAAAGGCAAGAAGTTTGCTACTGATGGCACTTCCTAATGAACATCAGTTAACTTTTAATCAGTACAAGGATGCCAAGACCTTGTTTGCTGCTATTAAAGCAAGATTTGGTGGTAATGAAGCCACTAAGAAGACATAAAAGACACTTCTAAAGCAAAGGTATAAGAACTTCAATACATCAAGTGTAGAGTCTTTTGACTCTATTTTTAATAGGCTTCAAAAGCTTGTGAGTCAACTAGCTATCTTTGGTGTTAAAATTCCACAAGAAGATCTAAATTCAAAGTTAAGATGTCTACCTTTTGAGTGGAATACTCATGTTGTGGTCTGGAGGAATAAACCAGATCTAGACACTATGAGCATTGATGATCTTTACAACAACTTCAAGATTGTTGAACAAGAGGTCAAAGGAACAGCAACCTTAAGTTAAAACTCTCAAAACATGCCATTTATGTCAACTACTAGCCCATACAGTACTAATGAACTTAATACTTCTTTTGGAATTAGTACTGCCAGTACTCAAGTAAGTATTGCTAACTCTCAAGTTAGTACTGCTAACTTGAGTGATGCCACAGTCTATGCATTTTTGGCAAATCAATCAAACTTGTCTCAACTAGTACATGAAGACCTTAAACAAATCCATGAAGATGACTTGGAAGAGATGGATTTGAAGTGGCAGCTTGCTTTGTTGAGCATGAGGGCTAAAAGGTTTTTCCAGAAGGCTGGAAAGAAGATCACAATTAATGGTAGTGACACAGATGGATATGACAAGTCCAAGGTAGAGTGTTTTAACTGTCACAAGTTAGGACACTTTTCAATGGAATGCATAGGATCTAGAAACCAAGATAGCAGGAATAGGAATCAAGATAGCTCAAGAAGGACTGTAAATGTGGAAGAAACATCTTCCAAATCCATGTTGGCTATTGATGGAGTTGGTTTTTATTGGAGCTATATGGTTGAAGAAGAGGTTCCTACAAACCTGGCTCTTATGGCTTTTTCAGACTCTGAGGTACATAATAACAATACTTGTTCTAAAACCTGTCTAAAAAGCTATAAAACTCTTAAAAAGCAATATGATGACTTAAGAATAGACTTTAACAAAGTTGAGTTTGATTTAGTTGTCTATAAAAAGGGTTTAGCATCTATAGAAGAGCAACTTGTTTTCTACAAAAATAATGAGTCCACTCTTTGTGAAAACATTGTTATCCTAACTAGAGATATGATGATAAAAGACTCTAAAATCAGTATGCTTAAAAGTGAATTAGAGAAGGTTAAGCATGAAAAAGAAGGCATTAAATTTAAAATTGATAACTTTGATAATGCCTCTAAGAGTCTGGACAAGTTGTTAGGAAGTCAAATAACTGACAAAAGCAAACATGGTTTAGGGTTTGTAAATTATAATGTTGTTTCACCTCTGGCTACACTAGTCTATAATACAGGAAGGCCTACACCACCAACTGTTGATTTGTCATACTCTGGTCTAGAGGAGTTTAAACAGCCTGAGTTTGAAGGCTATGGACCTAAGTCTAGTGAGATAGAGTCCCAGAATGTAAGTGAAGTTAATGAGCCTAAGGAAAATTCTGATGTCTCATTAGTTAAGGAACAGGTGTCAGATGATTTAGAAAAGAAAATTGTGTCTCCTACTGCATCTAAGGTAGAATTTTTAAAATAAAAGAACAAATAAAACCAGTAAGGAAAACAGTTAGGTATGCTGAGATGTATAGGTCAAAAAGTCCTAGGGGAAACCAAAGGAACTAGAATGGACAGAAGTCTCATCAACTAGGAAGTAACTTTGTAATGTATAACAAAGCTTGTTTTATTTGTAGAAATTTTGACCATTTGCAAAGTAGTTGCAATTACCATCAAAAGGAAAGGGTGGTAAAAGGGATGAACTATTCAAGGGTGAATTATAACTATTCTCCTAAAATTTTTTACCCCAATGCTCTTAGAAACATGGTTTCAAGAGCAGTTTTAATGAGAACTGGCCTAAAACCACTTAATACTGTTAGGCATGTTAATACTGCTCACCTCAAAACTACAGTTTATAGTGCTAGACCAATGTCATGTTTTTTTAATAAAGCACCATCAACTGTAAGAAGGCCCATTCAAAAGAAAACAACATTAACTAACAACAATTTACATCAAAAAGTTAATACTATTATGGGAAAACTTAATACTGCTAGCCTAAAAGTAGTTAATATTGCTAGGCTAACTTCAGCAGTTGTTAATGCTATGAGGGCTAATCAGGTCAATGTTGTCAAGGCCTCAGCATGTTGGGTTTAAAGACCTACCAAACTTAATAATGCATCAATCACATTCAAGAGACATAATTATGTTAATGCATGAGGCAGATCCAAGTCAGTGATGGCTTGGGTCCCTAAAGGAAACTAATTTCCTTATTTTATGTGCAGGGTCATCCACAACAGGTAAAAGAAGATCAAGGATATGTTGATAGTGGATGCTCTAGGCACATGACAGGGAACATGTCCTATCTTACAGATTTCAAGGAATATGATGAAGGATATGTTAGCTTTAGGGGAGGAGCAAATGGAGGTAGAATTACTGGTAAAGGTACTATTAAAACTGGTAATCTTGATTTTGAGGATGTGTATTTTCTCAAGGAGTTAAAGTTTAACCTTTTTAGTGTCTCACAGATGTGTGACAAAAAGAACAATGTTCTTTTTACTAACACTAAATGTCTTGTTTTGTCTCCTAACTTTTAGTTACCTGATGAAAGTCAGATACTACTTAGAGTTCCTAGAAAGAACAATATGTACAGTGTTGATATGAGAAATATTATTCCTAAAGAGAGTTTAACTTGTCTTGTTGCAAAGGCCACACTTGATGAATCATTGCTTTGGCATAGGAGGCTTGGTCACATAAACTTTAAGAATATTAATAAACTGGTTAAGGATAATCTTATGAGAGGTTTACCCTCAAAATGTTTTGAAAATGACCAAACTTGTGTTGCATGTCTTAAGGGTAAGCAACACAAAGCTTCTTGTAAGTCTAAGATTCAGAACACTATTTCATAACCATTATTCATGCTGCATGTAGATTTGTTTGGTCCTACAAGTGTGAGGAGCTTAATTCATAAGAAATATGGTTTAGTTGTCACTGATGATTATAGCATATATACTTAGGTTTTCTTTTAAGCAACTAAGGATGAAACTACAGGCATTCTTAAGGAGTTTATAACAGGAATAGAAAACCTAGTTAAAAGGAAAGTTAAAGTAATAAGATGTGATAATGGGACAGAGTTCAAAAATAGTGTTATGAATGAGTTTTGTGTAAAGAAAGGTATTAGAAGGAAATATAGTGTAGCTAGAACTCCTCGGCGGAATGGTGTTGCTGAAAGGAGAAATAGGACACTAATTTAGGCAGCTAGAACCATGTTAGCTGATTCTAAGTTACCTACTACTTTTTGGGCTAAAGCAGTTAATACTGCTTGCTATGTGCAAAATAAGGCCCTAGTAGTTAAGCATCATAACAAGACCCCTTATGAAATTTTTGAAGGTAGAAAACCTGCCCTAAGCTTTATGAAACCATTTGGGTGTCATGTTACCATTCTAAATACCTTAGATGATTTAGGCAAGTTTGATGGAAAATCAAATGAAGGTTTCTTTGTTGGATATTCTCTAAATAGCAAGGCTTTTAGGGTCTACAACATTAGAACTAGAAAGGTAGAAGAAAGCTTGCATATTGACTTTTTGGAGAATAAGCCTATTATTGCAGGTGATGGACCAAAGTGGCTGTTTGATATTGATATGCTAACAAAATCAAGGAATTATGTACAAGTCATTGCAGGTACAGATACTAATAATTTTGCAGGTATAAAAGAAAGCACTGATGTAGTTCAATCTAGCATAGACACAGGAACTAGTCAAGACTACATTTTACTGCCACTATAGAAAGATGGTTCTCCACTATTTGGATCTTCTCCAAAGAATTCTTCTGATGATACACCAACGCCTTCTAGTGATGCTAATGAGAAGGGTGATGAAGGTTTCAGCAATGATAATGATCTAGTGAAGGAAAATAGTGTTAACAGTGCTAACATTAACACTAACAGCACTAACTCTGTTAGTATAGTTAGTCTAAATATTAATACTGTCAGTCCAAATATTAGCACTGCTAAAACAGATGAGTTAAATGTTGCTTTTAAGAACTTAAATACTGAGCATCCAGATGATCCTAAGATGCCTGGTTTGGAATATATTACTACTTATGATGATTCTGATGAAGAGGCTGACTTTACTAATTTAGAGTTTTCAATTCATGTTAGTCCAATTCCTACTACCAAAATACACAAGGATCATCCTCTCAAGCAAGTTATTGGACGTCTGCATACACCAGTACAAACAAGGAGCAAGTCAAAGTCTACTAATGAACAAGGGTTTATCAGTGCTATATATGAAGGGAAAACTCATAAAGACCTTAATACTTGTTTGTTTGCTTGTTTCTTATTACAAATAGAACCTACAAGGGTTGCTAAAGCTTTATCTGATCCTGCTTAAGTAGAGGCAATACATGAAGAACTACTATAGTTCAAACTACAAAAGGTTTGGACTTTGGTGGATTTGCCTAAGGGTAAGAAGGCCATTGGTACAAAATGGGTCTTCTGAAACAAGAAAGATGAAAGAGGTATTATGATTAAGAAGAAAGCAAGGTTGGTTGCACAGGGTCATACACAAGAAGAAAGTATAGACTATGAAGAAGTTTTTGCCCCTGTTGCTAGAATTGAGGCTATAAGGCTATTCTTAGCTTATGCTTTATTTATGGGATTTATGGTGTATCAGATGGATGTAAAAAGTGATTTTCTTTATGAAAGGATTGAAGAGGAGGTATATGTGTGTCAACCTTCAGGGTTTGAAGATCCTAACCATCCTGACAAAGTTTACAAAGTGGTGAAAGCACTTTATGGTTTGCATCAGGCTCCTAGAGCTTGGTATGAAACCTTAGCCAATTATCTATTGGGAAATGGGTTTCACAGAGGAAAGATAGATCAGACCTTATTTATCAAGAGGCAAAAAGGAGATATTTTACTTGTATAAGTCTATGTTGATGATATTATCTTTGGCTCTACCAAGAAGGAGTTGTGTTTTGAATTTGAGAGGCTGATGAAAGATAAGTTTCAGATAAGTTCTATGGGAGAACTTACTTTCTTCTTAGGATTGCAAGTGAAATAGAAAGAAGATGGAATATTTATCAGCCAAGATAAATATATTGCTGACATTTTGAGAAAATTTAACTTCTCAGATGTAAAGTCTACAAGCACTCCAGTTGATACTGAAAAGACTTTAGTCAAGGATGCAGATGGTGATGATGTAGATGTGCATCTTTATAGATCCATGATTGGATCATTGATGTATCTTACAGCATCAAGACCAGATATCATGTATGCAGTATGTGTTTGTGCCAGATTTGAAGTAACACCTAAGGTTTCACACCTACATGCTGTCAAAAGGATTTTTAAGTACCTTAAAGGTTATCCTAAATTGGGCCTTTAGTATCCTAGAGATTCTCTATTTGAATTGGTGGCATCTACAAATAGTTACTATGGTGGGGCAAGTTTGGATAAGAAGTCTACAACTACAGGTTGTCAGTTTCTAGGAAGCAGATTGATATCATGGCAGTGCAAGAAGAAAACTGTGGTTGCTACTTCTACAACTGAAGCTGAATATGTGGCTGCTGCTAGTTGCTGTGGACAAGTACTTTGGATCCATAATCAAATGCTGGATTATAGGTATAATTTTATGCACACTATGATCTATATTGACAATAGCAGTACTATATGCATAATTGAAAATCCTGTTTATCACTCTAAAACAAAACATATTGAGATTAGACATCATTTTATAAGAGACTGCAATCCTAAAAAGTTAATTCAAATGGTTAAGATACCTACACTAAATAATGTTGCAGATTTACTTACAAAATGATTTGATGTTGGACGGTTTCGGTACTTGGTTGCAAGTATTGGAATGAAGAATCCTTAAAGTCTTAATCTCTTTGTATTTTTGTAAAAATTAGTATAGGATTAGTACTGTTAGTTATGTAAATTAGTACTGCTAAGTATAACTAGTACTGCCAGTTATACTTAATACTGCTATGTTAATATTGTTAGTCAAAATGGCGTGGATTGTGTTTTCTTGGTTTTGGACTAACATTTACAGGTTTAGCAAAGCAGTATGGATGGATTGGTGAGATGATAAAGTATAACCTCATAATTGGTTTGTAAGTATGAGAGTTTTTGCAACACCTAGGATTAGGATATTCTTAGGATACTCATGCACTAGTCTTAGGACCATGCCCAGTGGTGAAAGGGTTTTCCATGAATTTGGAACTCTTGAGGCACCTAATATCTCTACGGATATTCTTCTCTCTCTTTGAATACTTTGTGGGAAGACTTGAGGTTCACTTTGGGATGAAAATAGGTTAAAAACAAGTATTTTGGTTTGGTTAACAGTTTTAAACTTCTATTCATGGTTATGCATAAATATGGATCCTCATGAATTCTCACATGTCTATCTAGTTGTTTCTACTATGTTAGTGATGAATAAAGGCATGTTGTTGCATAATTATTGGAGAAAAAGTTAATACTGCTAGACTAATTTTATTACTGCTGGGAAAAAGTTTGTACTATTGAGTCCATATTAGTACTGCTAGGCAAAAAGTTAATACTGCTAGACAAGTATTAGTACTGTTAGGTTACCATTTATACTGTTTGGTCAATAACAGATTTTCCGCATTTAAATATTACCGTTGAGATTTTTATGCAAATTACTTCACATATAGGTTTCTTAATTTGGATAATTTGTGATCTATATATTATTTACAAGATTTCTTCAAGCTAAATATACAATCTTTTTAGTCGGTCCAATTATAAACCTTATTAGTTCGCTATAAAATCTCAATTGCTTTTACCAAACACTCATACGTTCATTATCGACCTTAACCCAGTACTCAAATCAAAACTTTGTTCAATAACTCATACTAAAATGGCTAATTTGGACTTCTGTGATAAGCACAATATTGTTGCTTTTCTTCAAAAGCCTACTGGAAGTGAAGGGTTTCATGAGACAGTGGATTTTCTTGCTGGTAGGCACATAAGGTATGCTCTTACTACCAATCCTACTACCTATGTTTCTCACATCAAACAGTTTTGGCAGACAGCAATTGTCAGAACAATTGATAATGGAGAACAATAGTTAACTGCCACAGTTGATGGCAAAGACTTCATTATTACTGAAGCATCTGTTAAGAGACATCTCTAATGAGCAGATGAAGACAGTATTAATGTTTTGCCTAACACTGAAATTTTTAATCAACTTACACTAATGGGGTATGTTTTTATAAATGATAAGCTTACTTTTCAAAAAGGCAAATTTTCACCCTAGTAGAGGTTTTTTATCCATACCATTCTTTATTGTTTAAGTCCTAAGAAAACATCATGGGAACAGTTTAGCAGCAATATAGCAACAGCTATAATTTGCTTGGCAACAACCAGGACTTTTAGTTTTTCAAAACTGATTTTTGATGGTATGGTGAAAAATATGGATAGTAAGACTAAATTTATGATGTATCCACGATTTATACAAATATTTTTGAACAAGAAAAGGAGATTTCTTAACCCTCACAACAGAACTCATATTGCTCCAACTTTAACTCAAAAACTTTTTAGCAATATGAAAAGAGGATTTTTAGGGGAACATACACCTTTGTTTCCAAGTATGGTAGCAATTCAAGTAGAAGAGGGTGAAGGTTCAGGACATCCCTCTGAACCCCAACCACCACCTTCTACTGCTCAACCTACTAATGAAGAACCATTCCTCAATGTTGTATCATCATCACACCAAAAGACTCAACCACCTAGGCAAGCCTTAAAAAGGGTCACTGAGTTACCTCAGACTAGTGAGCCTATACCCAATGTACCAGATGAGGCTGTCTATGAGGAGTGGGATGACATAGTGGAAAGGGCTACCACTACTGCTGCTAGCTTAGAAGCAGAGCAGGCTAGTGGTACCATAAATAGGACTCAATCCACGACAATGCCTAATGTGCCTCTTCCTCAGGGAATTGGTGCAGGTGGTAGTCCCAGGTGCCAAGAAGTCATGTGGGGTTCCATTGCTCAGACTAGGTCTGAGAGGGTACCTACACCACCCTGTGATTTACCTATCCCAAAAGTTAACACACCTGGAAGTGTTGAGGGCAGCATTGAACTTAAAGAATTGGCAGAATTATATATCACATTATTCAAGAAAGTAGAGAGCTTGGAGGCAGATTTGCAGCAGACAAAGAAAGTTTATAATACTACTTTCCAAAGGCTTATAAATAAGGTCAAGAAGTTGGAGAGAAAGATTAAGTCTACCACAGCAAGAAGGAGATCAAGAATGGTCATCTCAGATGAAGACCTTTTAGCTGATGACATAGTAGAGGATCCTTCTAAACAGGGGAGGAAATTTCAAGAAATTGATGATGATGTGGAGATTACTTTGGTTCAGACAGATGCTGATATTCAGGGGAGGTTTGGGTTGACTAAGAAAGAAGGTTTGCTTACAAGAGTTAGTGCACAAGGGGAAGCACAAAGTCAAGATAGTCCTGAAGTTCAGTTGGGTGTTTTGAGTGCTACTAAAGCTCTTACAGATGGAGTCAAAGAAGGAGTTCAGACTTACAATAGAAGAAGAAGAAGAAGTGTTAATACTGGCAGTGTTGGTGTTAGTACTACTAGTATACTTCTTAGTACTGTTGCAGACACAGTTAGTGATGTTGGTGCATCAAGGCTAGATAGTACTGCTGATGTAGTCTAAAGAGAAGGAAAAGCTATAATGGAAGAGACTAAAGAAGATCAAGTCAATAAAACAAAGTTACAGCTAGAACAAGAGAGACTTGGTTTAGAAGAAGCTGTGAGACTACAAGAGGAATTAGATGAAGAAGAAAGACAAAGGATGGCTAGAGTTCATGAAGCTACTCACTTAATTTCTAATATTGATTGGGATGATGTTAAAGCACAGATTTGGGCTGATGAGGATCTTGCTCAAAGAATGCTTGAAGAAGAAAGAGAGACTGGATATTATAGAAAGAGTTAAGTTGCTTGCAGAGTTTATTGACAAGAAAAAGAAGATACAAGCATAGCAAAGATATGAAGCAATCAAAAACAAACCACCAACCAGAGCTCAAAGAAGAAAATGCATGACTAATTATCTACAGAATCAAGCAAACTGGAAAGCTCACCAATTTAAAGGATATTCTTTTAAAGAGATTAAAGATATTTTTAGCAAAACTTACAAGCAGGTACAGTCTTTTATACCTACGGAGACTGAAGCTATTGAAAGAACTTCAGAGTTGGAAGTTGGAGGTTCACAAGTAGAAGTTGGAAGTTCTAAGAGATTAGTAGAGGAAGAACTTCAACAAGAGTCAACAAAGAAGCAAAAGATTGATGAAGATGAATTATCAAAAGAAGATTTACAACAAATGATGATGATAGTTCTAGTAGAAGCTATGAATGTTGAAGCTTTATAGACTAAGTACCCAATCATAGACTAGGAGGTTTACACAGATGAAGGGTCAAGGAATTACTGGAAGATTATTAGAGTTGGAAATCATAAAGAGGTATATAAGTATTTTGTTGATATGTTAAATATATTTGACATAAATGATCTAGTTAAGCTATGGAGTTTAGTGAAGGAAAGATTCAGTTTAGCAGAACCTTCTGAAGATATGGAAAGAAGTTTATGGGTTGAATTGAAGAGACTATTTGAACCAGATAATGATGATACTCTGTGGAAGTTGCAAAGATATATGCATGATCCTTTAACTTGGAAACTTTATGATACATGTGGAGTACATCATGTTTCTTCAGTAAGAGGACATGATATTTACATGTTAGTGGAAAAGGAAAATCCATTATCTTCAGCAGTTTTAACTTTAATGCTGACTGCTAAACTGATGGTAGATGAAGAATCAGAGATGGCTAATGAATTGTTAAGAAAGATTTTCATAATGGCTAACCAATCAAGAAGATAAGGTGTTTGGAATCATCCTCTCAGCAAAGACAAAGATGGTTTAATTCAGAGAAACTTGATGGTTTAGACATCAATCACACGTTTAGGGGAGGATTGTTAGGAATTAAACACTTCAAAGTTAGTATTGCCAAGGGATAAGTTAGTACTGCTAAGCATATTTTAGTACTGCTCAAGGATTTTCAAGAAAACTGCTAAGTGTTAAACTAACAGTACTAACCTACTTAGTACTGCTAGTGTAAACTTAGTACTGCTAATGTTATTTTAGTACTGCTGAGTATTAAGACTGTTAAAAGACTTAGTACTGCTGATGGAAGATTATAACTGCAGAAGGGATAAAGACGTGTAAAGAGATATGTATAGAAGATATTCAGTGTATATCTTATAAAGTTAGAAAGATACATATAAGGTTATTATTTTAAAAGATTTGTAGTTATCTTGTAAAGGACTCCTTGGTGTATAAAAAGAGATCCTAGGTTAGAGAGTTAGAAGTATCACTCATTATGTTTTTCATAGCTTCAAGGTTGTAAACCCTAGTACTACACAAAGTACTCGTATTATTGATCTTAATAATATTAGAGCTTTTTGTTACATCATTGTTCATTCATATTTACTATTTCATTCATATATTCTTCTAAGTATTGAAGAGTAGGTTCCGCATATTCTTCAATATACACACAAAGTTTCCACTACAAGTTTTGCTAGATTTATCTAGTTGAACTTAACCTTACAAGCTAAGGAATCGATCATAGTTTGGGATCACCATTAACCATATTAAATCTGATTAAATGATGGTTTGTTTGTTTAGTGAAATGATTACTTATCTCGAAGCGGCATATCATTCTTAAACCTTAGACGGGACATCATCCTAAGACCTAGACACGTTGAATCCTGTCACAATTAACGTATCCACATAAAGTATCCTTTTAGTTCAATTATAATATATCAAGGGATTAAAGCAATGGTGATCTTGTTAAACCATAGCCCATCAGGACTTTACCCACTTGCTGTTTGACGGTATTTTATATATTGGTAGTTCACTGTTCAAGTCTTTGCCAATTAATTAAGAACGTACTTGTTGAAACATACGGGTCACTTGCCGGTCCAACTAAGCTCATAATTTAAAGGAAAAGATAAAACATTATTTGTGATCCTATTGGTCCAGTTATATAAAACATGATATGTAAAGCTATCCCAGTATCTAGATCACTTGGTCAGTATCACTAGACCCAGTTGAATGGTAGGTCGCATATTCAAACACGTAGAAAAGTATTAGGTGATAAACATAATTAAACAATCAACGATAAATTAAGCAATTGGATTAAAAAAATCAAACATTAAATCTTCATTAAGATGGCTAATACCCGAGGGTATTAGCCCACAACCATTGTAATTATACAAGCATGATCAATTAACCAAGGTAAACTAAACGTTTTACCGAACGATACCAAAAATTAAATGATTACAAGAGTATAGGAATTACACGGTGTCTTTTATGGAATTGTGATCAATGCTTGACCTTGGCTGCTCTTCTTCTCTTCATAAAATTGACTTTTATGTGTATGGTATAGAGAATATGATTTTTCACACTGAAAACTCATTTGTAAGTCTTCTATTTATAGTCTCTAAAAATTGGTGGATACGCCATATTGAATGAGGTTAATACGGCGTATAGGGGTAATTTCCTTGGAGTACACGCTATGTTCACAATCAATTAGATATATCTTTCCGAAATTATATTTATTACAGGATCTTTGAATGTTTATCCAGCTGGATACGACGTATGTAGATATCAAGATACGCCGTATAGGGAATTAAACATACACGTTTTCTTGTGAAGTCCAGGCGCTGATATGTCGTATCTTCTATGTTAGATACGGCGTATGTAGTCAGAAATAAGTAATCTTTAAATATCATCGTTTAAGCTCTAAAATGTGCGCCTTTTAGCTTGTCTTCACAAAACACTCCGTAATTACTGCACTTAACAACTTTAATCAATTAAGTAACAATTATTGCAATAATTATATAAAAGTGAGTAATTTATTTAGGATAAATGATGGTATACATGTAACGTTATTTGATGTCATCAAAGTTCATAGGGGCTTGTGTTGTTAATAGCTATGGATGGTAATCTGTTTATAAGGTATGTGTCTGTTAGAATGCAATGTCCTAAAAAATGAATTAAAATTTTGCTTGAAAGTATATAGCTTTTGCCATTTTTAAAAGTTGTTTGTGTTTTCTTTCCACTCTAGCATTTTGTTGTAGTATGTATGGGCATGAGGTTTGATAAATGATCCCTTTAGATTTTAGAAAGGTGTTTAATAAGTCATTGAGGAATTCTGTACCATTGTCACTTCTTATGAATTTAATGGATGCATTGAATTTATTGTATATATAACCATAAAATTATTTGAATGTAGAAGAAACATAGTGTTTGGCAGGTAAAATATAAGGCCAAGTTGCCCTTAAGAAATCATCTACAATGGTAAGAAAGTATTTACATTTATTGAAAGTTGAATGTTTGTAGGGACCCCATACATTAAGATGAACAAGTTCAAACAAAGCAGAAGCATGTGAAGTACTAAAAGGAGTAAAACATGTTGTTTAGCTAAGGGAGATATCATACATTTGTCTTTTGAATTACATTTGACTACAAGAGAAATGTATTTGATCTTTTGAAGGACTTGATAGGATGAGTGACCAAGTATAGCATGCCACAGTGATGATGAGCTTGTGTGAGACAAAATAAAATATGGTGAGCGTGTTTGTGGTGAGTTGAGTGCATACAATCACCATGTAGAGATCCATGAGTCACAAAACCATCATGGCCCTAAGAAATAAATTTTTGGAGAGTAAAGGTTATTGTAGAATGTGTGGTAGCAGTGAGTTTTCTTATATAGATGAGGTTGTAGGTGAAGGTAAGGATGTAGAATACTTCTTTGAGTGTAACTGTCACACCCCCAAATTTTACTGCAGCGGAAGACTGGATTTGGGATTGTGACTTCATGGCGTGAAGAGGACTTGATACGAGAGATAGACCTCTACATGCCATTATACCAATGCAGACTCCTTATATTCCACAGAATAGAACACCTGAGAAAAACATTGCTAAAAGTGTCAACATAAAGTTGGTGAGTTCATAGGTTTTGTTATTTGGTAATAGTGATGAACCACAAGATTTATAACCATAGCATGAAATATAGTAATCCTATATATCATAATGAGAAGTATTTACTATTGTCTAAGCTCATGATACCGAAGCGTTAACAAGTACCATCATAGATAAGCCCATACAGATGTCCAACCCGCGACATCCGTAATTGACTCAAATGAAACTGTGTTTGCTTGACTAATTTCAGTCCAAGACAAACAAGGATGTCAATCCTGATAGATCTATCCATAACATTCGCGCTTACGAGTAATTAACGGTTCATGATAAATTGGGCAATATAGCAAGTTGGGTTGAATAGGGACTTAGACCCAATAGTAAATCAGTAAATGTACTTGTGTTTAACTGTTAAAAATAAGCAATGTTCTCACCCCAAAAGATGATTTAAAACAGTAAAGTAGGGGCTATGAAAACTCACCTTGTCGGTTAGTCGCCTGGGACTAATAATGGTTCAGTGCACGTCAAAAGTGACTCAGTCACACACCTAAGTAATTATGACAGAGTTTGAGTTTACATTCTAAAAATATTTAATGTATGAAGGGGTTTATGCAAATGGGTCGTCAAGGACACTGGTCGTTTATGAGTTATCGTTTTACGTTTTCAAAATGTTGATTAAACCGTTGGCTCTAGGGACGACTTCACGTCTATAATTATCTATACAGGAATCTATACAATCACACGTCGCAATTTATATTCACAAGTCCATGTGATTTATATCTAAAGAAAATATAAACATTATTTGTAAGTTACTAAGTGTACATATCTTCTCATCGTGTTTATTTATTTATATCATTGTCGTTAAATAAATTTGTGTAATTATCAGATTTATATATCACGGTTCGCTCAACTCGTTTAAGTTTCTTATCAGAAAATATATTTTTAATCCCTTGACTTTCCAAATAATAATATATATAATATATGTAACTCTTATATTTTATATTCTTTTATTCTCATAACTTTCCATATTTAAACCCGAATAGACTTTTAAAAATATTTTTTTTAGCGTTAAATGTGTTTCTTATAAACCGTGTTAAATTTATTTACCCGTTTAAATATTGGTTCGTTGTTATCTATTTCTAAGTCATCAAAAAGTGTTGTTTAAATTTTCTAATTATCGAAATAATCATTTTGCTTGCTAAATAATTTCTTAACTCTTTCGGATTTAATTGGGATGACTCGAGGCTTGGATAACATGCACATTTCTATGCTTCTTTAAGTTTAAAGTTTACAAATTAAATATCACAAGCATTATTTCTAAATAACACACCCCACATGGCTACTCTTTTCTCTTCTTTCTTTTCTGATTTGGGTCGAACGACAGTGGGTGGTACCCACTGGTTTTGGTGTCTTCTCTACCCATGTGTATTTATATTGTCACATGTTAACTTCTTCCTTTTCTTATTTTTTTGTGCGCCACAACGTGAGTTTCAATACTCACTCGTTTGGGTTTCCTTTTTGCTGTCCAACCACACAACAACATATACCATACACAGTTTCTTTTATTTACTTTGCATTGTTTTTCGACTCGTACGTTTTAGCAACTAGGGAACTAAATTTTGAGACATAAGGCGACCTCCTTGTTTCCTACAGAATGCGCAGCCGTAACAGCAAGTAACAACTTGCCATGGCTCACTTGCGTGTATGCGATACAAATCGGTATTGGTTAGGTGTGGAGACTTGGTACGAAACAACAAGCAAGGGTTGCTCATCCTTAATGGCGTTTGTGACGCACCCACAACAAGCAAAGAGGTCGTTGAGGTTTGTTTTGGGTTGCTCGGTCACGCGTCGAGGTCATAATATACGGCTTTTACAACATCTCATACGTAACCTTAAGGTTTATTTATTCCTACCGAGCCAACGTATCCGATCACCACCTGACTAGGGTTTTCACAAAGCTTTTAGGTTCGTTACTTGCTTATACGCGTGATGTGTTATTTATTAATGTTACTATGTTTCGCTCATTTCATGCACGACACGACCATAGCCTTTACATGCGTGCGAATAAATAAACCATGCAGGGTTTGCACCGCGTGGTCGTGTACACGTCGTGCAAGGCTGATGTCCTCGTCTAGCAAGGCTAGACGTGCCTTGGTTTTTGGGTCGAATGTATGCTTATAAATGTGAATGGCATCATAAAGTTATGCGTTAAGCCACGAGGGTTACTTACCGAGGTCCAAGCTTGATAGTCGATGGGGAGGAAATGATGATGACAAGAGCTCGAATCGTTCTTGGTTTACACCCTTAGTAACCCGTCGTCCCCTTAGTTCTTGCGTCCCAAACAAAAATCTTCACTCGAGCCGTGTTGTTTTAATTCTCGTTTTACAAATTCTAGTTGAGATAAATTGGTTCGTGCATGGTGCCTTATTTATACGTAAGGTGATTACTAGCTCTCTGAGACCATGCATGTAAATGACATTATTTACACCTACTATTGGTGTATGATACTGTTGGTTATGATTACCCTTTTTATAATACTGTTAAAGAATAGATACTATTTGTTGGATTGAAATTGAAATGAAATTGAAACAAAACGTAATAGCTTGTGGTATGTAAGGTGTAGGGCAGTAGGTGTAAGAATGCAATGATAGTGTTGGTTTGTTTACTTTAAAATCTTTCCACTGATTGACTTAAATATATGTTTGTATATTTAGAGTTTGAGGAAATGAAACGCCAAGGTACGTTGTTTATCTAGTGATATATAAATATTGATCCACTCATGGTTTTATTTATTAAGGTATGGACGGGTCCACAAATGATATAGTCGTGCAACCTTGTTTCCCAAGGCGTGAGAAATTATGATTTCTTATTGCTACGCGTTTTCTAAAGTATCCCTTTTTGATTCGTAAACAAAACGACAATTTATACCTGCTATTAAAATTCTCAATAACGTAAAATATTGCATGTCACTCGAAGGATAACTTTTATTTGAAAGTAACGGAAATTTTATCAATTGCTTGTGACACGTGTTCTTGTGTAAAGTGATATAGAGCTCTAACATTTTCTGAGGTGTTACATTCGCCCTATGTTATGCGATTTCGTCTCGAAATTAAGACGTTTGCAAGAGATTATGGATTTGTGAACGATTAAGGGTATTGGTTCTTGAACTGGTTCTTACGTATCCCTAATTGAATGTGTCGTCATTAGGACAAGCCGATACGACAGAATGTTGGAAATATATCCGTTGGAGTAATGACACGGTCTTAATTAAATTTTCCCCTTCTATTTCCCTTTGTCTTATAATTACCCCTCATTTCTCCCAAATTTTCAAACTTAAATCCCTACTACAAAAAAATACTTCAAAAGACTGTCTCACTTCTCATACTTGATTCGAAGTCGATGCATTGGTGCAAAGATTAATTATGAGATAATTAGGTGTCAGGAAATATAAATTTTTTTTTTTGTTTTTTTTGTACTTTTGAATTTGGCCTTCCAGTTTGAAGATTCATGCGCCGTCAGGGACGATCTTAGAAAAGCTTATGAGAGATGTCAACGACCATTCCTCAAGAGAGTCTGTGCTTTGATTTGCACTCTTTTAAAGGAAAGTTTGAAAAGGATCGCAAATTGCATCTTTCTATGTAATGGAAAAAAAAGCGGCACAAGTAGAGAAACAAATGGAGGCTAAGTCGGCTTGTTTCAGGAAAAAATACATCGGCCGACACATCGGAGGTATTAGGTTGTTGGTTACATCGCAGGCTTAATTGCCCCCTTTACCGAGAAAGACTTTACAATCAACTTCGTATGGACAAAGAAGCTTTTAAAAGAAATGCTGGAAGATGAGGACATGACATAAAAAGGCGCAGTCGCATGTGGAGAAAATAGGCAAGACAAGCCGAGAATGATGCTTTCTGTTTTTAAGAAGTCTGGGTAGTGACGTAACGACTCAGATGTGAGTCATCGGATTAACTGGTCTAAGGATTGTTTTGTAACCGTGTTTGTTGTACTACTTTGAATAAAACGTTATGTTGCCTTAAACTATTTGTACTTGTATTACCAACTTTGCAAACCAACGGTTATTATGTTAGTAATCTAGCAAGTTCTAACGAATGCATTTGATCTTTGTAGTATCATAAAAAAAATATTTGCTTCGTGACTGTTGCCTTGCTATGACACATCTTGAATGGGACAATTGAGTGATTATGACTACTGTCTCCACACAGTATTTTAAAGTGTTTGCGTGAAAATTCTGAATCGAATAACTGAGTGAACATGATTGTAGTCCCTCTATAGTATTATAAAGTGATTTAGGGATAGTGTTATTAATTTGTAAACCTTTTCAATTCCTGAAATAATTATTTTATGAGATTAAATACCAATTCGAAATTTTTTCGGGGATTAATTTTACCTTAAAGGTTTGAAATAAGATTTATTTAAATATTTTTATGGGTGTGTGCAGAGGTCCTTGTATGTGGAAACTGTCGCCCTGGATTCAAGCGGTCTTATTCAATGGCATGGGTTAAGAAAAGACGAAAGTGGCGAGTGGGGCTCCAACGACTAGAAATGTGGCGAACCGTTACCTCCACTATATATATAATTCGTTAATTCTCTCCTTCGTTAAAACATAAGATAAGTTTTCTTACTTAAATTTTTCATTCATCCTTTGATTAAAATGTCGTATCTCGTTCCCCTGATCGCGGTTGTGTTTGTTGTGGTGGTTGGTTGTTATTTGGCGAGTGTTCCACATTGAAAAGTGGTTCACAGTACTTCATGGTTACCCCCCCCAATTTCTAATAATAGGGCTTATTGTGCCCATCGTTATTGTGGCGATTGGCTGTGGAAGTTTTTCTGGAGAAGTAGCTTTTACAGTAGGTTAGCGGGTTGTTGTTTTACCGTTTTGCTTCTTGAGCGTTTTACTTAATCTTATGTTGAATCCTCCAGAAAAAAAACTATCGAACGTTTCATCTTTAACTTTGTTTCGCTTATGTATGATTGAATTCTCATGATGTATTCTTGATGAATCGTAGAATTTCATAGTTTCCTTGAGTGTTGTCTTTAATGTGATGAATGAGTAAAATGTGTAAGCGTCCAAACTTTTGTTATTACATCGAGTACTATTGAGCATATCTCTATCGACCTAACTTATACATAGTTGATCAGGCTATGTAGGTTTACATTGACTTCCTTTTCCATTTAGTTATTTGTTTGTGAATGTAAGCGTATGTTGTATAGACGGATTGTAGTGTGTATAAAATTGTCTTTGTTATCCCCAAGTAATCTGATGATTGGTGTTAGGTAAATATGTCAACTTGGTCTATATTTCCTTGCTACTTTCTACTACACAGTGGTCTCTCCTGAAGTTTTAGTTCACCTTATGTGTTTATCTTACTACGTGCATATCGTTTCATATGATGGTGTGTATTATCTATGTGTAAAGTCATCATCTCAGCGTATAAGTTATTTTGAATAATTGCTTTTGTTAAAAGTTTAGGGTTTGGTTGTAATCGCTCTTGCTAGACATAAATATTGTAAATCGATGTTCCTCCCAACTCTTACCCACTACGCCGCCCTTTTTTATATGTTTTACTTTAACTCCCTCCTCATATCAATTTATCTCTCACTTACATTTCACGTTTTCTCTCTTTTCCTGTAATCTGTTGTTACCAATCCTCATGGGGTTCCCAATCGAGATTTTCACTCCCGTCATGATCATAATCATCACATCGCTTATTTTGCTGATCTATCCGATGTGTTTCTTTTCACGCGGTGATGTATCTGTCGTTTTAGCATTTTACATTTTTGTTGTATTCCCTATATTTTGTATTATGTTGTATTATGAACAGAAATATTATGGATCTGGTTGAATAGACTTTCGCGTTGTTTATTTTATTGTTTCACCCTTCTCGTTATAATCATATATTGCTATGTACCCCTCCTCGCATCTTGGTATGATTGGAAGTCATTACCTGGTAATCTTTCAGATGTATTTAGTATTTTATTGAAAAGGCGTTTATTGATGAGAGAAATTATTTCGGACTGACAAAATGTGTCGACTTGTGCGAAGGATGTAAAGAAGCGAAATCTGAATTCGGATTTGTGTAAGGGTTTAGTGTGTTTCTTTTGTCTCCCTCTGAAGTACTATGTGTGGCCCCTTTGAAATGATCCTTCAAGTTTATAGTGTTCTCCTCACGGAAATAGCTTCTCTATTCCATTTCCGGGCACATGATTGTACTCTTCATTTGTTAGGCAACGAGCATACTTGTTTTGCACTGAGCAGTAATTTCGATAGTGTTATTTCCTTGACACATTACGATGCTTGTCATTTGATTCTAAAAATTATCAATTATATGGTTTCCCTTATACTGGGTAAATGTACTCAGAAACTTTTTAGGGCAGAATTGTTATTTCATTTATTATTTCATGAAAGCAAGGTACAAGTCTTTATTAATTTCTTTGCAAGTTGGGATACATTGTTATAGCGAGTTTGGCTGTCTTGCTTATAGGCCTAGGCGGGCTAAATTTTTTTGAATTTGTTCATGATCCTCAGCACGTCTGCCCTCGGTATCAGCTACCCTTATCTGCAATATTGCGATCTCATTCTCGGCAGCTGCGAGAGAATCCTGTAATTCGGAGATCAGGAACTCTTTGTCATTGGTGTCTGCATGAAGAGTGTCAATCTCTACTTCCAGGTCCTCTAGTCTGGCCGTCACATCTTCTGGGTTAAGTTCTGATGTCTCGGATGTTGGTTTACCGTCAGAGAAGGTAATGGCATCTGGGAAGAATGGCGATGATGGTGATCTACTTCTTTTTTGAGATGGCCCCGGTGCTTGTGATATTAGTGCAGGAACACTGAGGTTATTTATTTCTTGGGAGTGTTCACGCCCTGTAGCAGGGGTCAAAGTTAGTTCCAGTTCAGGTTATTGGATTGCCTGAGAGGTTGGCGAGCCAAGTTTTCTTGGATTGGAATGTCCCGTGGCAGCTTCCTGGTTTGGGGAGTTGTCAGGTACGTTACTGGAAAGTGATTGAGACATTTCTAGAATACACCCTGCATACGACAAAATAGGGTTTCTTCTTCTTATATTCCATATTTGGGTAAAAATTTAACTTGTGGGTGCCATCTAGTTTGAGATAAGATGTATTGCGTGTTTTGAATGGTTATGCATACTATGTCTCGATGATATGTCCAGGAGTGTTGGCTTTTGGCATTGGTAGGTTTCTTGTTCGTTTGGGAAATTTACTCATAATTATTAGCGGTATCCTTATGTTAAGGCCTAAGCCGGTGACTGGGAAGTGTGGTAGGATTTTGGTCAATAGGTGTATATCCGTAGAGTTCATATTATTCTTGACTCAAGGCTGGTGTAAACTTGTATGTCAGTCGAGTAGTTTGTGACTGATAATGCGACTGTTGTGTCTCTTACTTTTACTGAGAGTTGTTTTCATTTTCGTTCTCATTTTGAGTTATGTTGTTACGTTTCACGATTGATGGAGATATTCGCCAAGTATGGTGTAAGTGGCACATGCTTTCTGGTAGGTTTTTATATACTTTGAAATACTTTTAAGGGTATACCAACATAGTGGATAGTAGTATAAGTATCTTACAACAGTTGCTATAATGAGTCCTTAGTGAAGCAACGAGTGGGTGATTAGCAAGGTATCCCGAAGTGTTTATGTAGGTAACCCTCATGAAATGAGATAATAAGGATGTAATTATTGGCAAAATCCATAACATTGTGTAAGTGACTCTTCGTAGTGTGATGTTGGTTATAGTGTTAATTATTTGGTGGGAGTCATGATAGCTTCCTTGCACTAGGATGTTACAAATACGTAATCCATAGGATATGTTATTCCAAGATGGTGAATGATAATGTGTAGTCTAATGGAACATGTTTTTCATGATGGACAAACGGTAATTTAGTTAATGATATCGTGTTAAGCAGTTGTTAACTTAGGAAGTAAATAGTAATAGATAGTGCGTATGCTATTCTGATAGCTCCTTAAGGAGACAACCAGTTATAGTCTAGAGTTACTAATGCAACCTAGTTGCTTATACTAAGGCTTTGCTACCAATCTGCACACCTCCAAATTTCCTGCAGCGGAATTAAGATGGTTTTGGATTGTGACTTCATGGCGTGAAGAGGACTTGATACGATAGATAGACCTCTACATGCCAATATACCAATGCAGACTCCTTATATTCCGTAGAATAGAACACCTGAGAAAAACATTGCTAAAAGTGTCAACATAAAGTTGGTGAGTTTATAGGTTTTGTGATTTGGTAATAGTGATGAACCACAAGATTTATAACCATATCATGAAATATAGTAATCTTATATATCACAATGAGAAGTATTTACTATTGTCTAGTCTTGACATGAAGCGTTAACAAGTACCATCATAGATAAGCCCATGCAGATGTCCAACCCGCGACATCCGTAACTGACTCAAATGAAACTGTGTTTGCTTGATAATGCTTCAAAATAACTCAACAGTCCAGACAAACAGGGAAGTCATCCCGATAGATCTATTCCATAGCATTTCGCCGTTACAGAGTAATAACGGTTCATGGATTAAATTTGGGAAATATAGCAAGTGGGATTTATAGGGACTTAGACCCAATAGTAAATCAGTAAATATACTTGTGTTCAACTGTTAAAAATAAGCAATGTTCTCACCCCAAAAGATGATTTAAAACAATAAAGTAGGGGCTATGAAAACCTCCACCTTGTCGGATTAGGTTCACCTTGGACTGATAATAGTTCAGTGCACGTCCAAAGTGGACTCAGTCACAACCTAAGTAATTATGACAGAGTTTGAGTTTACATTCTAAAAATACTTAATGTATGAAGGGGTTTATGCAAATGGGTCATCAAGGACACTAGTCGTTTATGAGTTATCGTTTTACATTTTCAAAATGTTGATTAAACCGTTGGCTCTAGGGACGACTTCACATCTATAAGTATCTATACAGGAATTCATTTTTCTATCAAGCGACGAATTTATATTCAAATAAAGGGTTCCATGTGATTTCTTTCTAAAGAAAATATAAACATTATTTGTAAGTTACTAAGTGTACATATCTTCTCATCGTGTTTATTTATTTATATCATTGTCGTTAAATAAATTTGTGTAATTATCGGATTTATATATCTAAATTAAGTAAACTACTAGATTAACCTTTTAAACTTTCATGTGATCATTTTTAATCCTCGACTTTCCAAATAGTATCGGGTATACAATATATGCGACTTTTTATATTTTATATTCTTTTATTCTTATGACTTTCCATGTTTAAAACGCGAATAGACTTTGAAATATTTTTAGCGTTAAATACGTTTTTATAAACCGTGTTAAATTTATTTACCCGTTTAAATATTGGTTCGTTGTTATCTATTTCTAAGTCATCAAAAAGTGTTGTTTAAATTTTCTAATTATCGAAATAATCATTTTGCTTGCTAAATAATTTCTTAACTCTTTCGGATTTAATTGGGATGACTCGAGGCTTGGATAACATGCACATTTCTATGCTTCTTTAAGTTTAAAGTTTACAAATTAAATATCACAAGCATTATTTCTAAATAACACACCCCACATGGCTACTCTTTTCTCTTCTTTCTTTTCTGATTTGGGTCGAACGACAGTGGGTGGTACCCACTGGTTTGGTGTCTTCTCCTACCCCTCGTGTATATATATAGTCACATGTAACTTCCTTCCTTTTCTTTCTTTTTTTGCTGCGCAACAACAGTGAGTTTCAATACTCACTGTTTTGGTTTCCTTTTTGCTGTCCAACCAACACAACAACATATACACATACACCAGTTTCTATTTACTTTGCATATGTTTTCGACTCGTACGTTTAGCAACTAGGGAACTAAATTTCAAGACACGAGGCAATCTCCTTGTTTCCTACAAAATGCGTAGCCGTAACAGCAAGTAACAACTTGCCATGGCTCGCTTGCGTGTAAGCAATACAAGTCGGTATTGGTTAGGTGTGGAGACTTGGAACGAAACAACAAGCAAGGGTTGCTTGTCCTTAATGGCGTCTGTGACGCACCCACAACAAGCAAAGAGGTCATTGAGGTTTGTTTTGGGTTGCTCGGTTACGCGTCGAGGTCACAATATATGGCTTCTACAACATCTCATACGTAACCCTAAGGTTTATTTATTCCTACCGAGCCAACATATCCGATCACCACCTGACTAAGGTTTTCACAAAGCTTTTAGGTTCGTTACTTGCTTATACGCGTGATGTGTTATTTATTAATGTTACTATGTTTCGCTCATTTCTTGCATGACACGACCATAGCCTTTACATGCGTACGAATAAACGAACCATGCAGGGTTTGCACCGCGTGGTTGTGTACACGTCATACAAGGTTGATGTCCTCGTCTAGCAAGGCTAGATGTGCCTTGGTTTTTGGGTCGAATGTATGCTTATAAATGTGAATGGCGTAATAAAGTTATGCGTTAAGCCACGAGGGTTACTTACCGAGGTCCAAGCTTGATAGTCGACGGGGAGGAAATGATGATGACAAGAGCTCGAATCATTCTTGGTTTACACCCTTAGTAACCCGTCGTCCCCTTAGTTCTTGTGTCCCAAACGAAAATCTTCACTCGAATCGTGTTGTTTTAATCCTCGTTTTACAAATTCTAGTTGAGATAAATTGGTTCACGCGTGGTGCCTCATTTATACGTAAGGTGATTACTAGCTCTCTGAGACCATGCATGTAAATGACATTATTTACACCTACTATTGGTGTATGATACTGTTGGTTATGATTACCCTTTTTATAATACTGTTAAAGAATAGATACTATTTGTTGGATTGAAATTGAAATGAAATTGAAACAAAACGTAGCATGTGAATGTAAGGTATAGGGCAGTAGGTGTAAGAATGCAATGATAGTATTGGTTTGTTTACTTTGAAATCTTTCCACTTATTGACTTAAATATATGTTTGTATATTTAGAGTTTGAGGTAATGAAACGTCAAGGTACGTTGTTTATTTAGTGATATATAAATATTGATCCACTCATGGGTTTATTTATTGAGGTATGGACGGGTCCACAAATAATATAGTCGTGCAACCTTGTTTCGTAAGGCGCGAGAAATTATGATTTCTTATTGTTACGCGTTTTCTAAAGTATCCCTTTTGATTCGTAAACAAAATGACGATTTATACTTGCTATTAAAATTCTCAATAACGTAAAATATTGCATGTTGCTTAAAGGATAACTTTTATTGGAAAGTAACAGAAATTTTGGCAATTGCTTGTGACACGTGTTCTTGTGTAAAGTGATATAGAGCTCTAAATTTTCCGAGGTGTTACATTCGCCCCATGTTATGCGATTTCGTCCCGAAATCAAGACGTTTGCAAGAGATTGTAGATTTGCGAATGATTAAGGGTATTGGTTCTTGAACTGGTTCTTACGTATCCCTAATTGAATGTGTCGTCATTGGGACAGGTCGATACGACAGAATGTTGGGAATATATCCGTTGGAGTAATGACACGATCTTAAATTATTTCTCTTTCCCACTCTTGTCTTATAAATACCACCTCATTTCTCCCAAATTTTCAAACTTAAATCCCACTACCAAAAATACTTCAAATGACCTGTTCACTTCCTCATACTGATTCCGAAGTCGAAGCCTTGGTGCAAAGATTAATTAACGAAGATAAAGGTCGTCAGGATGTACTTTTGAATTTGGCCTTCCAGTTTGAAGATTCATGCGCCGTCAGGGACGATCTTAGAAAAGCTTATGAGAGATGCAACGACATTCCTCAAGAGAGTCGTGCTTTGATTTGCACTCTTTTAAAGGAAAGTTCTGAAAAGGATCGCAAATTGCATCTTTCTATGTATGGAAAAGCGGCACAAGTAGAGAAACAAATGGAGGCTAAGTCGGCTTAGTTTCAGGAAAAATACATCGGCCGCACACATGGAGGTATAGGTTGTTCGTCATCGCAGGCTAATTGCCCCCTTACCGAGAAAGACTTACATCAACTTCGTATGGATAAAGAAGCTTTAAAAGAAATGCTGGAAGAAGAGGACATGAACAAAAAGGCGCAAGAGGAGAAAATTAGGCAAGAACAAGCCGAGAATGATGCATTCTTTTTAGAATTTGGGGTAGTGACGTACGACTCAGAATGTGAGTCATCGGATTAACGGTCTAAGGATTGTTGTAACCGTGTTGTTGTACTACTTTGAATAAAACGTTGTTGCCTTAAACTATGTACTTGTATTTCCACCTTTGCAAACCAACGGTTATTATGTTAGTAATCTAGCAAGTTCTAACGAATGCATTTGATCTTTGTAGTATCATAAAAAAAATATTTGCTTCGTGACTGTTGCCTTGCTATGACACATCTTGAATGGGACAATTGAGTGACTATGACTACTATCTCCACACAGTATTTTAAAGTGTTTGTGTGAAAATTCTGAATTGAATAACTGAGTGAACATGATTGTTGTCACTCTACAGTATTATAAAGTGATTTAGGGATAGTGTTATTAATTTGTAGACTTTTTCAATTCCCAAAATAATTATTTTATGAGATTAAATACCAATTCGAAAATTTTTCGGGGATTGATTTTACCTTAAGGGTTTGAAATAAGATTTAAATTTTTATGGGGTGTCGCAGTCCTTTTTAAGTTGGAAACTTTCGCCCTGGATTCAAGCGTCTTATTCATGGCATGGGTTAAGAAAAGGACGAAAGTGGCAAGTGGGGCTTCAACGGCTAGAAATGTGGCGAACCGTTACCTCCACTCTATATATAATTCGTTAATTCTCTCCTTTGTCAAAACATAAGATAAGTTTTCTTACTTAAATTTTTCATTCTTCCTTTGATTAAAATGTCGTATCTCGTTCCCCTAATCGCGGTTGTGTTTGTTGTGGTGGTTGGTTGTTATTTGGCGAGTGTTCCACATGAAGAGGATCACCAGTACATCATTGTAATACTAGGGCTTATTGTGCCACTCGTTATTGTGGCGATTGGCGTGGAAGTTTTCTGGAAGAAGTAGCTTTTACCAGTAGGTTAGCGGGTTGTTTTACCGTTTTGCTTCTTGAGCGTTTTACTTAATCTTATGTTGAATCCTCCAGAAAAAAACTATCGAACGTTTCATCTTTAACTTTGTTTCGCTTATGTATGATTGAACTCTCATGATGTATTCTTGATGAATCGTAGACTTTCATAGTTTCCTCGAGTGTTGTCTTTAATGTGATGAATGAGTAAAATGTGTACGCGCTCAAACTTTTGTTATTACATCGAGTACTATTGAGCATATCTTTGTCGACCTAACTTATACATAGTTGATCAGGCTATGTAGGTTTACATTGACATCCCCTTTTCCTTTAGTTATTTGTTTGTGATTGTAAGCGTAGTTGGTATAGAGGCTTGTAGTGTGTATAAATTGTCGTATCCCCCAAGTATCTGATGAATGGTGTTAGGTTATATGTCAATTGGTCTATTATTTCCTTGCTACTTTCTACCACACATGTGGTCCTCTGAAAGTTTATGTTCACCTTATGTGTTTATCTTACTACCTGCATATCGTTTCATATGATGGTATGTATTATCTATGTGTAAAATCATCATCTCAGCGTATAAGTTATTTTGAATAATTGCTTTTGTTGAAAGTTTAGGGTTTGGTTGTAATCGCTCTTGCTAGACATAAATATTTTAAATCGATATTCCTCCCAACTCTTACCCACTACGCCGCCCCCTTTTCTTATAAGTTTCACTTTACTCCCTCCTCATCTCAATTTATCTCTCACTTCACAATTTCACGTTTCTCCTCCTTTTCCTCGAAACTGTTGATTACCAATCCTCATGGGGTTCCCAATCGAGATTTTCACTCCCGTCATGATCATAATCATCACATCGCTTATTTTGCTGATCTATCCGATGTGTTTCTTTTCACGCGGTGATGTATCTGTCGTTTTAGCATTTTACATTTTTGTTGTATTCCCTATATTTTGTATTCTGTTGTATTATGAACAGAAATATTATGGATCTGGTTGAATAGACTTCCGCGTTGTTTATTTTATTGTTTCACCCTTCTCGTTATAATCATATATTGCTATGTACCCCTCCTCGCATCTTGGTATGATTGGAAGTCATTACCTGGTAATCTTTCAGATGTATTTAGTATTTTATTGAAAAGGCGTTTATTGATGAGAGAAATTATTTCGGACTGACAAAATGTCGAATAGTGGAGGAAAGAAATTTGATTTTGTGTAGGGGTTACTGTGTCTTGTCTGAAGTACTATGTGTGGCCCCTTTGAAATGATCCTTCAAGTTTCATAGTGTTCCTCAGAAATAGCTTCTCTATTTCCATTTTCCGGGCACATGATTGTACTCTTCATTTGTTGGGCAACGAGCATACTTGTTTTGCACTGAGCAGTAATTTCGATAGTGTTATTTCCTTGACACATTACGATGCTTGTCATTTGATTCCAAAAATTATCAATTATATGGTTTCCCTTATACTGGGTAAATGTACTCAGAAACTTTTAAGGGGAGAATTGTTATTTCATTTATTATTTCATGAAAGCAAAGTACAAGTCTTTATTAATTTCTTTGCAAGTTGGGATACATTGTTATAGTGAGTCTGGTTGTCTTGCTAACAGGCCTAGGCGGGATAGAATTTTTTGAATTTGTTCATGATCCTCAGCACGCCTGCTCTCGGTATCAGCTACCCTTATCTGCAATATTGCGATCTCACTCTCGGCAGCTGCGAGAGAATCCTGTAATTCGGAGATCAGGAACTCTTTGTCATTGGTGTCTGCATGAAGAGTGTCAATCTCTACTTCCAGGTCCTCTAGTCTGGCCGTCACATCTTCTGGGTTGAGTTCTGATGTCTCGGATGTTGGTTTACCATCAGAGAAGGTAATGGCATCTGGGAAGAATGGCGATGATGGTGATCTACTTCTTTTTTGAGATGGCCCCGGCGCTTGTGATATTAGTGCAGGAACACTGAGGTTATTTATTTCTTGGGAGTGTTCACGCCCTGTAGCAGGGGTCAAAGTTAGTTTCAGTCCAGGTATTTGGATTGCCTGAGAGGTTGGCGAGTCAAGTCTTCGTAGATTGGAATGTCCCGTGGCAGCTTCCTGGTTTGGGGAGTTGTCAGGTACGTTGCTGGAAAGTGATTGAGACATTTCTCGAATACACCCTGCATACGACAAAATAGGGTTTCTTCTTCTTATATTCCATATTTGGGTAAAAATTTAACTTGTGGGTGCCATCTAGTTTGAGATAAGATGTATTGCGTGTTTTGAATGGTTATGCATACTATGTCTCGATGATATGTCCAGGAGTGTTGGCTTTTGGCATTGGTAGGTTTCTTGTTCGTTTGGGAAATTTACTCATAATTATTAGCGGTATCCTTATGTTAAGGCCTAAGCCGGTGACTGGGAAGTGTGGTAGGATTTTGGTCAATAGGTGTATATCCGTAGAGTTCATATTATTCTTGACTCAAGGCTGGTGTAAACTTTTATGTCTTCTCGTAGTTTGTGACTGCTAATTGCGACTGTTGTCTCTTACTTTTACAGAGCGTGTTTTCATTTTCGTCTCATTATGAGTTTTGTTGTTCACGTTTCCCGATGATGAGATATTCGCCAATTATTGGTGTAAGTGGTACATGCTTTTTGGTAGGTTTTTATATACTTGGAAATACTTTAAGGGTATACTGACATAGTGGGTAGTAGTATAGGTATTTTACAACAGTTGCTATAAGGAGTCCTTGTGTAGTGAAGCAACGAGTGGGTGATTAGCAAGGTATCCCGAAGTGTTTATGTAGGTAACCCTCATAAAATGAGATAGTAAGGATGTAATTACTAGCAAAATCCATATCATTGTGTAAGTGACTCTTCGTAGTGTGATGTTGGTTATAGTGTTAATTATTTGGTGGGAGTCATGATAGCTTCCTTGCACTAGAATGTTACAAATACGTAATCCATAGGATATGTTTCTCCAAGATGGTGAATGATAGTATGTGATCTAATGAAACATGTTTCCCATGATGGACAAACGGTAATTTAGTTAATGATATCGTGTTAAGCAGTTGTTAACTTAGGAAGTAAATAGTAATAGATAGTGCGTATGCTATTCTGATATGTCCTTAAGAGCCAGTTATAGTCTAGAGTTACTAATGCAACCTAGTTCTCTATAACTAAGGGCTTTGATACCAATCTGTCACACCTCCAAATTTCACTGCAGCGGAAGACTGGATTTGGGATTGTGACTTCATGGCGTGAAGAGGACTTGATACGATAGATAGACCTCTAATGCCAATTTACCTATGCAGACTCCTTATATTCGCAGATAGAACACCTGAGAAAAAACTGGCTTAAAAGTTGCTCAACATAAAGTTGGTGAGTTTATGGTTTTGTGCTTGGTTAATAGTGATGAACCCAAGAAGTTATAACATATCATGAAAATAGTAATCTTATATATCACAATGAGAAGTATTTTTATATGTTAAGTCATGACACTGAAGCTGTTAAACAAGTACCATCATAGTAAGCCATTTTTTTTTTTTTTTTTTTGCCAGATGTCCAACCGCGAATCCGTAACTGACCTCAATGAAAACAGTCGTTTTGCTTGACTAATGTCAGTCCAAGACAAACAGGGATGTCAATCCCGATAGATCTATCCATAACATTCGCGCTTACGAGTAATTAACGGTTCATGATAAATTGGGCAATATAGCAAGTTGGGTTTAATAGGGACTTAGACCCAATAGTAAATCAGTAAATGTACTTGTGTTCAACTGTTAAAAATAAGCAATTCGTCTTCACCCCAAAAGATGATTTAAAACAGTAAAGTAGGGCTATGAAAACTCACCTTCGTCGGTAGTCACCTGGGACTGATAATAGTTCAGTGCACGTCAAAAGTGACTCAGTCACACACCTAAGTAATTATGACAGAGTTTGAGTTTACATTCTAAAAATACTTAATGTATGAAGGGGTTTATGCAAATGGGTCATCAAGGACACTAGTCGTTTATGAGTTATCGTTTTACATTTTCAAAATGTTGATTAAACCGTTGGCTCTAGGGACGACTTCACATCTATAAGTATCTATACAGGAACTCATTATACCTATCAAGCGTCGCAATTTATAATTCACAAGTACTCAATGTGATTTCATATCTAAAGAAAAGTATAAACAATTATTGATAAGTACTAAGCTGTACAATATCTTCTCATCAGTGTTGTTTTATTTTATTTTATATCATTGCTACTGTTATATAATTATTAATTTATAACAAATATCCTTAGGTTCTAAAATAGCGAATTTTAGTCCTCCTAGTCTCTAAATTAAGTAAACTACTAAATTAACCTTTTAAACTTTCATGTGATCGTTTTTAATCCTCGACTTTCCAAATAGTATCGGGTATACAATATATGCGACTTTTTATATTTTATATTCTTTTATTCTATAATGTTTAAAACGCGAATAGACTTTGAAATATTTTTAGCGTTAAATACGTTTTTATAAACCGTGTTAAATTTATTTACCCGTTTAAAAACTTGGTTTCGTCGCTACCCATTTCTAAGTCCTCAAAAGTGTTGTTTAAATTTTCTAATTATCGAAATAATCATTTTGCTTGCTAAATAATTTCTTAACTCTTTCGGATTTAATTGGGACGACTCGAGGCTTGGATAACATGCACGTTTCCATGCTTCTTTAAGTTTAAAGTTTACAAATTAAATATCACAAGCATTATTTCTAAATAACACACCCCACATGGCTACTATTTTCTCTTCTTTCTTTTCTGATTTGGGTGGAACGACAGTGGGTGGTACCTACTGGTTTGGTGTCTTCTCCTACCCCTTGTGTATATATATAGTCACATGTACCTTCCTTCCTTTTCTTTCTTTTTTTTTGCTGCGCAACAACAGTGAGTTTTAATACTCACTGTTTTGGTTTCCTTTTTATTGTCCAACCAACACAACAACATATACACATACACCAGTTTCTATTTACTTTGCATATGCTTACGACTCGTGCGTTTAGAAACTAGGGAACTAAATTTCGAGACACAAGGCGATCTCCTTGTTTCTTACAGAATGCGCAGCCGTAACAGCAAGTAACAACTTGCCATGGCTCACTTGCGTGTAAGCGATACAAGTCGGTATTGGTTAGGTGTGGAGACTTGGTACGAAATAACAAGCAAGGGTTGCTCGTCCTTTATGGCGTCTGTGACGCACCCACAACAAGCAAAGAGGTCATTGAGGTTTGTTTTGGTTTGCTCGGTCATGCGTCGAGGTCATAATATACAGCTTCTATAACATCTCATACGTAACCCTAAGGTTTATTTATTCCTACCGAGCCAACGTATCCGATCACCACCTGACTAGGGTTTTCACAAAGCTTTTAGGTTCGTTACTTGCTTATACGCGTGATGTGTTATTTATTAATGTTACTATGTTTCGCTTATTTCATGCACGACACGACCATAGCCTTTACATGCGTGCGAATAAACGAACCATGCCGGGTTTGCACCGCGTGGTTGTGTACACGTCGTGCAAGGCTGATGTCCTCGTCTAGCAAGGCTAGACATGCCTTGGTTTTTGGGTCGAATGTATGCTTATAAATGTGAATGGCGTAATAAAGTTATGCGTTAAGCCACGAGGGTTACTTACCGAGGTCCAAGATTGATAGTCGATGGGGAGGAAATGATGATGACAAGAGCTCGAATCGTTCTTGGTTTACACCCTTAGTAACCCGTCATCCCCTTAGTTCTTGCGTCCTAAATGAAAATCTTCACTCGAGCCATGTTGTTTTAATCCTCGTTTTACAAATTCTAGTTGAGATAAATTGGTTCGTGCATGGTGCCTCATTTATACGCAAGGTGATTACTAGCTCTCTGAGACCATGCATGTGAATGACATTATTTACACCTACTATTGGTGTATGATACTATTGGTTATGATTACCCTTTTTATAATACTGTTAAAGAATAGATATTATTTGTTGGATTGAAATTGAAATGAAATTGAAACAAAACGTAGCATGTGAATGTAAGGTGTAGGGCAGTAGGTGTAAGAATGCAATGATAGTGTTGGTTTGTTTACTTTGAAATCTTTCCACTGATTGACTTAAATATATGTTTGTATATTTAGAGTTTGAGGTAATGAAACTTCAAGGTACGTTGTTTATTTAGTGATATATAAATATTGATCCACTCATGGTTTTATTTATTAAGGTATGGACGGGTCCACAAATAATATAGTCGTGCAACCTTGTTTCGCAAGGCGCGAGAAATTATGATTTTTTATTGCTACGCATTTTCTAAAGTATCCCTTTTGATTCGTAAACAAAACGACAATTTATACTTGCTATTAAAATTCTCAATAACGTAAAATATTGCATGTCGCTCGAAGGATAACTTTTATTGGAAAGTAACAGATTTTTGGCAATTGCTTGTGACACGTGTTCTTGTGTAAAGTGATATAGAGCTCTAAATTTTCCGAGGTGTTACAGTAAGGTTTGGTGTGAGGTCAACGGATCCAATAGTATCAAATTCAATTTGGTATGCATTTGGTAGGTTAACAAGTATTGGTTGTGTTAAGATGTGAATGTCATGCTTTTTATGTAATGAGATACAAATATGATTAGTAGCCCCACTGTCTATAATCTAAATATTTAGAAAATCAAAATTGAAGGACGCAATGAAAGTATATTTACCTAACATGTGTGGAAGAGTGGCTACAGTAAACTCCTTTAGATTGTTTTGCAACATCAGGATTACTTGATTGAGTTGATTTTGCAACTGATCCATCCTTGGGTAAAAAAATGGGTCAGCATAGGTAGATGGTCTAGTGTTGGGGTCAGAGTAATTTGGTAGTGCCTTAACTTGCTGCTCATTAGTTCCAAAAACCATGTTAAACCCTTCGATTTTGGTTGTTTCTTTAAGGAGGAGTGTCTTTGTTATGCAGGGGATGTCCTGGTGAAAAGCCAGCTAACTTGTAATATTCCTCACCATAATGCCCTTCCTTGTTGTTGTTTGTGTAGTACACACCTTTTCTGAATGGACTTTGTGGAAACTAGAAGGAGGGTTGAATAGTTTATCAGTTAATTGGCGTTTCAAAACTTTGTTAATAAAAATGTTTGATTCGAGTATATCTGATATCAATCAATGATATGAACAAACAATATCTCTAATCTACTTACAATTCAATCTTAATACAAACAATAAATAAGAAACGTAAATAAAAGATAAGAGATAGAACGATCAAACCACAACACCGAGAATTATAGTAGTTCGGCTACGAAGCTATTCTTCGCCCTAATCCACTCCTTGAGTATCCGACTCGAGATTTCACTATTTCAACAAGCTCCCTTAAGGCAGAGAAAACCGTTTACACGTCGCTTATATTGTTTTCCGATACTAAGCTAAATGTTGAGTCCTAATCTTAGCTAGAACCAATCTACCACTTCACCAATGTATTTTAAGGACTAAAATACTAACCCACATACAATCAACACTATCGGATTTATAAACTATCCGATTTTACACACTTACACAAAATTAAGAAAATAGAGGTTTGGATCTTAGAAGAAGATAGAAGAAGACACTAATCTACAATACTTCGTTTCTTGGTGAATACGAGTGTTCTTCTCTTGCACTTGATAGAAGAAGGAAGAAGATAAGATTGCATCACTTGAAACAAGATTAAACTATCTTAATGATCAAGAGATTTTGAGAGAGAAAGGGGATTTTAAAGAGAGAAAGAGATTTGAAAAATCTGTGCAAAGAGGTCTAAAAATCTGTAACGAATAGTGCAGTATTTTTAGCAAGGACAGGATAACGTCTCCTATAGGCGGTCTCGGTGGTCCTAGATATATCTGGGGGTCGTCCTGCCTATCAGGGGGCTGTCGCTAGGCAGATGCTCATGTGTTTGTCTTGTAGTGAGGAAGGTAAAACTTGGTGTAGAAGGTTCCATTTTGGGGGGAAACTAGATTTTGAATTTTTATATTTACTTAAAACATTTCTTAAAAAATGAAACATTTTGTGTATTTTTATTTTGTAAAAAAACTTTTGTAGAAATGTAAAGTTTAAGAAAAATTAATTTCTTGATCACTATTCATGTTTAATGATTTGTTTATACATACCTTAAGTGATTTACATCCAGGGGCGGAGCTAAGGGGGGGCCGAGGGACAGGTGCCCCCCCACCCAAAAAAATTATAGTGTAACATTTTCAAGTATTTGAGATATTTTTGTGATTGCCAGCCAATTCCTCCCCAAAAAAAAAATAAAAAACGTTGATCTTATCTGAACTTGATATTCAAGAATAAATTAGGCAAGTTTATGTACTAAATGGAGCTCGTTTCTTTTGTTGAATGGTGAATGAGAAGAAGAGAAGAAGGAGAACAGGATACATTGTATAGATTTCCAGGATCAGCCCGTTTGAGTAAAGAGATGGATTTGGGGTGAAACTTAATGGTGACCGCATTTTTCACATAGATTAGTAGTTCGTGAAGTAATAAACAGATGTTATCCAAGATGGAGTATTTGTGGTAATCAATGATTGTGCAAAGATGCTCATTCAGAAATGAATGGTGCAGATTAACCAAGAGGAAGAAATTTAGGCAAGTTTATGAATATGGAGTTGGTTTCTTTGTTTGAGATGGTGAAGAAGAAGAAGAAAGAATGAAGAAGGAGGAGGAGGAACAGGAACATGTAGTACATATAGTACACAGTAGACCAAAAGAAATATTAAGAAAAAGGACTATGGTTTGTTTTGTAGTACTAGATCACGTGAGGGTTGACAAGTAAAGTGTTTTTCCTTTCATTTAATTCTATATTTTAACTTATCTGTGTATGTAAAAAAAAATTTCCAAATAGTAAACATACAAACTTGAGGTGACTAGTGAAGCTAGAAGATGATTATAGATACAATGCATAAAGTAAAATATTAAAAGACCTATTTCACGTCTTAGTTGTAACGTTGTTGTAAAAAAAAATTGCCCCCCCCCCCCGAGCTTTTTTTCTGGCTCCGCCCCTATTTACATCAAAATGGAAGTTTACGATTAATAACATGTAAAAGTTTATTTTTATCGTAAAGGTTTTTACATTTTGCCATCTTCAAAACGTAGAGAGGTCGAAAGTATAAATAACATTTTTAGACATTATTCGTGTTAACAATCTCTCCCTTTTTGATGATGACAAAATATAAACTCATTTTATATACAAATAAAATTTTTAAGTTATTAATAAGTTTTAATCCATTTCTCCCCCTTTTTGTCGAATTCAGAAAGGTTAATCGTCGAGTTATGAAAAGAAAGAAATCGATGATGCTACGACTCCCCCTTCTTGTATACTCCCCCTAGTTTGGGGTACCAAAGGATCAAGCTATGGTCAATTGCTATAAAACCGAGTTAGAATCACAAGATACATGTCTAACTAGTAGCAACATTACGACAAATATAAATACCAAGAAATGGCTTAATAGAAAAGAAGTAGCCACCTAAAAATATACATGTAAACCACCTTTAATAATAGAAATTCATTCATTCATAATAATAAGGCAAGTTCCTACTTGAAGAGTATGAATATTACAAGACTAGAAATTAAACATAGAAACATAACATAAAGAGACATCCTAAACTAGAGCTAGACTAGTTGATTCTTGATGTCTAGGAGATGCTTTAACTAAAGGATGGGTGGTCATTACTGTAGAGGTGATAAAGGAGAGGTTGGTGAGGCATTGTTAGGTGGAACATGACCTTGAGTTGGTGGACTAGTGAGGAGGGACTCAAGTCAATGAATGTCAACTCTTAACTTATGAAAGAGAGTTCGGGTGTACATGTAACAATGATAAAAACTAGAATGAAATGTGACTTGGTCATTTATGACAGGGTAAATTATGCTTGTTGATGGTGAAGGTGGCGTTGGAGGAGTTTGTGTAGAAGCATTTGCTACACGTTGAAGCTCGGTTTCAATGATGTTGGATAGGTGATGAAGTTGATTTAGTTCATTCACGATTTACTCCCTAGTTTGATATGGTGGTTCAGAGGTTGGAGATGGAGGATTGGCAATATTTGGAGAATAAGGTGGCAAAATGTTAGGTGAAAGAGGAGGTGAAGGAGATAGAAGAGTGTTGTGTCTCCAAGTGTCTATTATAGACATTCAGTGTCGTCTTGAGTACTCGTAAGGAGATTTTCAAGAAGAATACATGATAGATGAAGAAGAGTAGGAGAAGAAGTGATAAGAGTGAAGAAGATTGAGGGTTTATATAATGGGATTGGAGAAGAAGTTTTAAGAAAAGCATGGTGTTAGGTGATGGAGATTCCAAAAGTTGCTTGGCTAAACAGAGAAATGCCAGCAAGGTCTAGTGTAGGGATGGTCAAAGAAACATAAAAAGAGGGAAAAATAAAAAATTCGTAACTACTGAGGGCAGTCTCGTAAATGAGAGGGTGGTCCCAGATATATGAGGGGGCTGCCAGTTATTTACGGGGGCCATTTTATGGGAGTTACAAAATTTTCCATAATTCCTTGTTTTTCTATTTTGTGCAAAAGAGAGAAGGCTAGAGAAGGTTGTGTTTAAACAACTCCTATTTCCTAAGAATCGGCTAATTTAGTCAAGTACCAAATAAAATGGGTAATCTAGCTAAATTCCATCATGCAATTAAGATAATATATCAAGTAAGAAGAAGCATAAGATATAGTTAAGAGTAGTTATACACGTACTAAAATATAATAATATCTAGTTTAATTCTATAGACAAATTTTTCCTAATCATGTAATCGTGTTACATTTAGTTCTTGTGCAACATCTAATGTATTTGTGATGATTATGATAGGCACATCAAACATCTTCCGAAATTTCCTCATTTGAGATATTAGATATAGGATTCATTTTTGTTGGATAAGAGATGAATTTGTGATTATTTAGAGATACCAGTTAATTTATTGAGGAATTTTGATGACAAGAGTCCGTATGGCAAGATGCTATTAGATCGATGTTTGAAGTCGTTTATTCGATAAATGATGGAATAAGAGAGATTGAATGACGTGGAAGAAGTAATGCCAAAGAGCATATAGGCTTCACAGGCCGACAAGAGATCTTTGTCCATAACAATGGTACATATGATGTTCTCACGAATGAGAAGATGTGCTGTGAGATAAGGACATATCTCTTCAATAAAGAGATTGCATGGATCCTCAAGTGTAAACTTGAAACCGTTGAGACGCTTCTTAGTTACGTTATATATGATTATGGTTGGATGAGTTAATTTGGTATAGAGAGGATCATTTGTTGGAGTAACGTTATGTTTGTTACTAGATTTAAGAGACCATTCATTGTTATAGAAATAATGTCCTTCAAAAGGAATATCAAGTAGTGTTCTAAAATCCCAAAATGATGCACCAACACGTTTACCAATTATTTTGAATAATATGATCTAAAGATTATCTACCAGAATAAGTTCAAATGTTTGATAAAATCCGATTATGAAATTTGGATAAAAATTTCCACTTAAGTGGAGGAAGGGGTTAAGTCTTACTTTGTGAAGAATCTCTTTCAAGTTGTTTTTAGAATCGAGTGTTGTATTAACAATTCTACCTTTATGGATTGGTCACATAGATATTTTTGGAGATGACATCTTTAAGAAGGATGGTGTGTATAGAGTTTTGTTATAGGGATTTACTCATCAATTATATGCATCTTCTTTACCTAATCAATAATAAGAGAATTTTAGTATGTGTCATTATTAATTTTCAATTGCCTTTCAAAAAGACATCTAGTATGTGCCTATATGTAACAAATGTGGAGTTATGGCTAACTCGACTCTAAATCAAAAACCTATGAGTTAACCCAAACGCTCCTTTATTCACTTTAGCTCATCCATACATGTCGAAAATATTTATTGATTAAATGTTTCAAATGGTGTACATGAGATCATTATGCATGAGTGCAAAAATGTTTTTAGAGTGTATTAACAATGCATTAAAACATTTTTATTGTGTTCCTAGCTTAATGAATTTTGAAAAGAAATTGAGGTTTTGTTCATGTCAAAAATGTTTATCAAGCATACTTAATTATGCAAATCCTTAATCTATAAGAAGCATATTAGTTATACATTATGTTATTATAGTCCTAATTGCACACAAACAAGAGAAAAATAAAAATCCCCAATTTTTGATTTTGTGTTCAATATGAACCTTAGACACAAATTAAGAAGACAATTGATGGAATGACTTACAATTGATGATCTTTGAGATGTTAGGATTGATTATTAGTGTTGATTTGATCTTCAATTATGGTTTTAGGGGTTGATTTTAAGTTTTGGTGGGTTTTATGTGTGTTTCATCACTGCAGTGGGAGAGAAGGAGGGTGTTTGATTTTGGGTTTAACAAAAAGAGGGTGCAAACATAAATGTCTCGTTTGGTGGCGGTCCCATATCAATCTGGGGGCCGCTTGATTAAATCAGGGGGCCACCCAATTTATGGGGGTCGCCTCCAGTGGTGTTTTAGACAAGAATTTGGACCAAGATTTTGGAACGAGTGACGTTTTAATTTGCATTTCGCCAATTAAAAATGCTTAAAGTACTTCGGATAAAGTAATTAAGTTGTCACGACACGGAATGGAACAATGACTAGAATCGAGACTAGAAGAAAAAGAGAACAATTTATGGAATGTGTTCCATCATTCCTAAACCAAGACGAAGATAGTTAAACGATTCACGTTTACGAGGTTTAGTTAGGATGTCGGCGATATTGTCGAAGAACAAGACTTTTTTGATGGAGATATGTCCTTTCTAGACATTGTCTCGAAGGAAATAGTGACAAATTTCAATGTGTTGTCTGTGAGTGTTGCACCGGGTTTTTGCTAAGATCAATCGCGCCTTTGCTGTTACACATAGTCGGGACGTCATCGAGTCAAATTTCGTAGTCGATAATAGCTTGTTTCATCCATAATTCTTGTTGGCATGCCTTTTCGACGCTTACGTATTCGGCTTTGGTTGATGATATAGCAAGAGCGGTTTGTTTCTTCAAGAACCACGATGTTAGACAACATCCTACGAACGTACAAATATCACTAGTGCTCTTTCGGTCCATATAATCTCCCGCATGATAAGAGTCGGCATATACTACACTTTTTATGCCAGTCCTCTTAGGATACCATAATCCTAAGTGCGTAGTGCCTTTAATGTATCGAAAGATACGCTTAACCGCTTCAAGATAAGAGGTTTTGGGATCCTCTTGGAAGCGTGCACAAAGGCAGAGACTAAACATGATATCGGGCCTACTTGCAGTTAGGTAGAGTAAACTACCTATCATGCCTCGATACTTGGTACTATCTACCGACTCACACTCTTCGTCTTTCATGAGTTTCATATCTGTGAACATGGGTTTTTCCATTGGTTTAGATTCTTCTAAGCCAAATTTCTTAAGCATTTCTTTAACATATTTAGATTGGTTAAAGAAGATAATGTTTTACATTTATTTTATTTGTAATACAAGGAAGAAGTTAAGTTCACCCATCATGCTCATCTCGAACTCGTCATGCATGATTTTGGAAAAGTCATCACACATGTCTTGACAAGTCGAACCGAATATAATGTCATCGACATATATTAGAACGATGATGAGATTTGAACTTTTCTTCTTTGTAATAAGTGTGTTATCTACCATTCATATGTTATATTCATGTTTAATAAGAAAATATTTTAATCTATCGTACCAAGCTTTAGGAGCTTGTTTAAGACCATATAAAGCTTTATTGAGTTTATAAACATGATCAGGTTTTTCAAAGTCAATGAATCCTGAAGGTTGTGCTACGTATACCTCCTTATTGATAAAACCGTTCATGAATGCACTTTTTACATCCATTTGGAATAGCTTAAAGTCTAAAGCACAAGCATAGGCTAATAAAATCCTAATAGACACTAACCGAGGAACTGGGGCATAAGTTTCATCATAATCGATGCCATCTTGTTGATTATAACCTTGGGCGACTAACCTAGCCTTATTTTAAGAAACAACACCATTCCCGTCTAACTTATTTCTATACACCCATTTAGTTCCTATGATTGTCATATTCTTAGGTTGTGGTACTAACTCCTAAACATCGTTTGCAACGAATTGATTTAATTCTTCTTGCATAGCGATTATCCAACTTTCATCCTTTAAGGCTTCATTCACATTATTAGGTTCTATAGTTGATATAAAACAAAAGAAGTTACTTTGGTTTTAGGCTTGAGACCTAAGGGTTCTTTGGTTAAGGTTTACTATGACGTTTTCTAAAGGATGGTTCTTAGATTCCTTAATGTTGACAATTTTGTCAACTTCTAAAGTTTCATCCTCAATGTTATTTTCTAAGACTTTCTTTTCGGCAACCTTAATGGCTTGATCTTCATCTAAGTCATCATCCACCAAGGGTGATGTTTTAGATGGTGGAGGAGTTTCATCGAATGTCACATTGAGTGATTCTTCGATTTTCCTAGTGTCTTTATTAAGGATGACGTAGGCTTTGCTATTTTGTGAATAACCTAGGAAAACACCTTCGTATGAATTTGGGTCAAACTTGGTGAGATAATCTTTGGTGTTTAGAATGAAACTTTTACTTTCAAAAACTTTGAAGTAATCAAGAGTAGGTTTCCTACCTTTTAAGAGTTCATAAGGTGTTTTTCCTAATATGGCTCTAATTAGGATTCGGTTAAGAATGTAGGTTGAAGTGTCTACAGCGTTACACCAAAAATTTTGCGGTAACGATTGTACATTCAACATGGTTCTACTCATTTCTTGTAGTGTCCTATTTTTCCTTTCTACCACGCCATTTGATTGTGTTGTGAGTGGAGCCGAGAAGTTATGTGTAATACCGTTGGCATTACAAAACTCTCCAAATTGCACTTCATTATCAAATTCCCTACCGTGGTCCGTCCTAATTGACATTATAAAACATCATAGTTGGTTTTGTATTTTCTTACTAAATATTTCAAATTGTTCAAAGGATTTGGTTTTGGTTCTAAAGAATCTAGTCCATGTATACCTAGAATAGTCATCTACTATGACTAAGCTGTAGAGGTTTCCTTCGTAACTCTATACGGCGCATGGACAGAAAAGATCCATGTGAAGAAGTGCTAAGCAGCTAGCCGTTGAGACTATATTCTTAGCTTTGTGACTAGCGTGAGCTTGTTTTCTAATTTTCCAAGCATCACAAAAATGTTGATCAAACTTAAGTTTAGGTAAATTCCTAACTAGTTCCTTAGATGCCAACGATTAAATTAAATGCATATTTGCATGACCTAATCTCCTATTCCATAAAGTGGAAATTTATACAATCGTTGTATGAAAATTTTGTCTTTCGGCTTCTTTCCTAATTTCATCACATAAAAACCGCTTTTCCTAATACCTTTACCTATGACTTTTTCATCCTTAGTAATTTCACTATCATGTTCAGAGAATATTACTTTACACTTATTATCATATATTTCACCTACACTTAGCAAGTTAAATCTTAAATTATCAACATGCTCTACATTATCTATATTAAGTGAGTCATTAGAAATCGTATCTTTGCCAATGATGTTACCGTGAAGATTACTACCATAAATGACGTTACCTCCATTGTATACCTTGTAGGTTGAGAAGAGCTTTCAATTACCCATCATGTGTTTAGAGCATCCACTATCTTTTATCCACTCATCGGTTCTAAGTCGACTTCAAGGCATATCTATTTATATAAGACAATAACTCAAACATTTGGTCCCCAATATCTCATGGGTCCAAAGTTCTTAGTGCTAAACATCGCTTTCATTTTTTGCATTTGATTGGGATGTGGAAATAGAGGACACATTCCTCATGGTATGTAACTTTGAGGTTAAAAGTTGTTCTAAGTTACACGAAATCCATGAGGTCGGTTTTGTCGACCAACATTCCTTTTTGGTTGCAGTGTCTTAGAACGAGGATACGAGTTCTTAACTATCCTAGGTGGTGGAGTTTTCGACCTAATGTTTGGTTTAGAAAATCCAACTCCGGGTTTTAAAGATGGTTTATAAAACCGTTTAACCTCATTATTACTAGCAACGAGAATTTTAACATTGTTTACCATTATATGTTTTAGTCTAAGACCTAAAATGGATTTTTGAAAAGACACAGATTTTTTGACATCTAGTGAATAGACAGGTGGTCCTCGTTTGCTTTGAGGGACGTTTGTGCTTTATAGGGGCCGCCTATAGTGCTTTGAGGGCCACCACTAGAGGACGTTTTATTCTGAGGTTTTACAAAATTTATTTCTTTAGTCCCGCTAGATGATGCTTCAGATGTGTTAAACCCTAGACCCGATTTATCTCCACATGGTTTTTGATTACTCAACATTTCATTTAAATAATGTGTACTCTTTTCAAATTGAGTTAGCTTAGAAGCTTCTTCTTTAAGTTTTTCATTGTCGATTTTAAGTATTTTACACTTTGTACATTCGAGATCAACTCCCTTGTTTTTCTCGAGTTTAGACAATTTTTCTCTTAATTCACTAAGTTCATTTTATAAACTATTTCTAATGGCTTTTAAGCGTTTGTTCTTAGTGATTATTTTTAGACTCATCTTGCATAATTTATCATACTCATTGTCTAAAATAGAGTCATCTATTGATGAATTTTCATCACTAAATTAAGGGGCTTGAGCCATAAGACATGTTTTGTCTTTATCCTTTTCATCATCATCCTCACCGCTATCACTCCCAGAACCTCCGACGAAAGCTCTTTGGTTCTTGTCCTTTGGTGGTTTCGGACATTCTCCGATAAGATGATTTGAATCACCGCATCAAAAACACTTCCTATCACATTTTCCGTTCTTGTCATCTCAGCTTCTTTGGAATGTCTTTTTTTCATTCCTCGGTTGTCTTATGAACGTACCTCTTCTCTTGAAGAATTTCTTGAAGTCTCTAACCGCCATGGTGTACTCTTCATCTTCACTACTAAAATTCGAACATTCTTCATTACTAGATTCCTTCTTAGCCTTTAAAGCAAGAGATTTTGTTTCTCCTTTAGCTTTGACTATTTTGGAATCTTTCTTGATGATCATCTCATGAACTTTAAGGTTCCCAATGAGTTCATCAAGAGATAGTGATGTCAATTCTTTCGACTCTTCAATCGCCGTGACCTTTGCTCTCCATTTAGGATGTAGATCCCTAAGAAATTTCCTAATATAGTTCTTGCTAGAGTAACCTTCATCAAGAGCTTTTAAACTAGTAATAATAGTATTAAACCTAGCAAAAGCATTATCTATAGATTCGTGATGTGTGCTTAAACACACATCATTTATACCCCGGAAAACACTATTAATCAGACTAATAACCATAAAATATGATAAAATATATTGCAAATATATTTGTATTGTGTTATTATGTCCTACATGTACAAAGGATTGAAAACGAAGCAAAAAACGATAATTTTCGGGTGACTTTTGATGACGTTTTCACGTTTATCGAGATTCAAATGAACCCGAAAAAATTCCTCGAACACTCCATTAGAAAGAGCACAAAATTACGAGTTTAACGGTACCTTACTTCCCTTTTGAACCTTTCTTATTTGAACTAGTCAAAGCCATTTTGAACCTTTCTTTAATAATGAACCCTGTCAGACCTAAATGACCCTTAAATAATTGATTATGCATATACATTGTATAACTATGCACCAGCTCAGTTAGTTGTGTAGTTATGGCTTAAGTCCATAACCTTGAGGTCCCAGGGTTGATTTCTGGCGAGGCCTCGGGTGTGGATTATTAACCACATGCCACGTGGCCTACTCAGGTGATGCCACGTGAAAACCCGACCCATACTAGACCCGACCTGACCCAACCAGACCACTGCTCCAACCATCGTTGACCGGTGGTTGACCGATGGTCTGGCAGCGGAGCTATGGTGGTCCGGTGGTGGTTTGGAGGTGGTTTACGATGGTCCACCGCCATTGGCCACCATTGATCGGTTGCTTCGGCGGTAGTTTCGGTGACGGCCCCAGTACAGCTGTCAGGTCACGTGGCACCACTCAGGTGGTGACACGTGGCGTTCTAATCATTGTGTGCGGGTGTTGTAGGTTCGGGATGAGCTGGAGGTTTGGAGATTGGTTCGTCTGGTTCGGAGGTTGGCTCGTTTGGCTCGAAGGTTGGCTCAGTTACCCGAGCAAGCAAATGATTCTTCCAGAAGCCTACCTGTCACGCTGCGATTGGAGGATCGGGAATGTGACAGTCTGTCACCAGCCTATCAGTCCGAGGAGCGGGATCTAATGTCAATCATTGGCATTTAATATGGCGGTTGGAGAGGAAAATTTCGAGATTGCCCCTCAGATGGCTGGGCTTTATAAGTGGATTCATTTCTTCATTTTTGGTGTGTAGTTTTGGTATTAGTTTTAGCCACAAAAATAATAGTTTAGCTTTTTAGTATTAGAGTTTAGTTTATTTTCTATTGCTTATTTCCAGTTTATGGTAGCTTATTGTAACAAGAGTTTGGCTTAAATCTGAAGATGTTTTGAAGATTTGTTGCTTATTCTCATGGCTTGTTCTTTCTTTTCTCTTTCTTTTCTTTGTTGCTTTTCGATATAAGCTTGCCTAATAGCTTATTTTTAAGAGTTTAAGTTATGAGCTTATTTATAGATAAGTAGTTAACCAAATAAGCTATTGTTAGCTTATTGGGTTTATGTCCTTATTTGTTTTATAAGTTTCAATCTAATAGGCTTATAAAAAAGTTTTCGGGTGGGTTTATGTTTGAATAAGCTTTGTTTGCTTATTGTTTGTCTAGTAGCTTATTCTCATAATTCGAATAAGCTATCATATAGCTTATTCGTTTGGATCTAAGCTCATATAATCAAATAAGCTTTAGCTTATTTCATTTCTTTTCTCTTTTCTTCTTTTCTATTTCGATTAAGCTATCTCTTTAGCTTATTTGGTTCCTTTTTCTCCTAGCTTTTAGATTCGGTTAAGCTTTTACTTAGCTTATTCGATTGTGAGCTTTTTAGGAGTATAGATCTAGATTAGTTTAACTTATTTCTTCATAAGTAGTTTTTGGATAAGTTATTTATTAGCTTATTCGAATTGCTTATTGATAGCTTATTGGTTTTTATTATTTCCTTTTTGAGCATTTATACGAAACGAAGATAGTTGTTGTAAGAGACCTCTTTGTCTTCGCTTATTCACTTAAGTTCTTTTCTTTTCAACTTAGTTTCGTTTAGCTTATTTGCAAGTAGTTAAATTACTTTAGTTTAATAGTGTTTTTTTCTTTTTAATCTAGTAGCTTATTTTTTAGATCGCATCCTTAAACATACCCGTCTCCCGTTCACTTGTCAAAATTGAACACCTTGGTTTCGGGTGGATTTTGATCAAATTTTCATAGCTTATTAATATTGCTTATTATTGTTATTCTAACCTTACTTGAGCTTTGTTTTGATGAAACCTTCTACACATGAGGCGAGGAGCTTAAGGGTTCATAAGCTAATTTGATTTTCAAGTTTAGAGTGTTTCCTAGTTTCATTAAGCTTTCTGGTTAATAAAGTTTACAACTTTATTTATTATTTAGTAAGATAAAGCATTTAAAAGAAATAAACTTGGAATTTTTACTAGTTTATGTAATCGGGTGGTTTTCTTTTAATATTGGTTCATAAATTTGGTTTTACCTTCTTTCTCTTTTCAATATTAATTAGTGTAGTTTAACTTAGCTTATTATATCTATTGTTGCTTATTTGGTTGCTAGTATGCTTAGTGAGTAGTTTTCTTATATGCTTGTTAAGTGATTTAGTGTTTAGTGAATTAAGTGTGATAATTTAAAATGGAATATTAATTAGTGATTTTCGGATTACTTAGATTAGTGTTTTGGTTATTCGAACGGGCAAAAGCCGTAAGAATAATTATGCATTGATTTAGTAACTAATACCTTGATAAAATTGTTTTCAATAAAAACCAACGTTGTGAGAAGATAATTATTTTGACGGATATTGGTTCATTAATAAGAACTTTAAGCCTACTTTCACACTTAAGCATCCGAACACCTCACTTGACAAGCATATCCGTTTTATTCATATCTTAGATCTATTTGCTTTGTTTATTATTATTTAGTATTAATTTAGTTTCTTATTTTAATTAGTATAATTACCAAAACCAAAACAAAAAGATAATCAAGCATCAAACGAAAAATATTAACGTGAATCTCAGTTTAATTCTCGCCGTGGATACGACATCCGGAAGATTAATTATTACTTTTCCTAATGTAATAATTACATCCGACGGGAAATACTATATATATTACTTCGACACGTTTTTAACGTTTTATCAATGTGCACAACGACTTTTGTCTCAGAAAAAAAAATTGACTCTCGTCCTCAACTTTTCTGGGTCCGCCACTGAGGGGAGGGGGGGTCAAGGGTGTTCAGCCACCCCAACAATGACAAAACCACCTGCATCTAAGTGAGAAGTAAGAAAAACAATAAGCAATTTGATAAGCAATCTAATAATCTTGTATCAATGTAGGTTTTGAGGTCTCACACTCTTTGGAAGAAGATGACCCAAAAATATATAAAAAGTTCGTCTGCAATTTACTCACATTTTCTAATGACTAGTGCACCACTAATAGCTATGTACTTTTATTAAAAAGTTCAAATTTAACCCATCTAGATTATAATATAACAATTTAGTTATGGTTAAATTTCATATTAAGAAAACGTTTTTTGAAAATTAAAAACACTACATTAGTTTGGAAATAAAAAAAATATTTGTTACTATCGATTTTTTTTTGAACACCTTTCAAAATAAATTCTTAGCTCCGTCTCTAATTGTTTATTCTTTGAACTTTTATTATTTTTTTCATTATATGTCATAAACTTAATTATGACAATGAATACAAATTGAACACGTAAGTGTTGCATTAAAGGTCACATCAAAACTACGATTTCACAAACATAATTATTAGCCACTATACACCGTCGTTTGTTGTGGGTATTTATCTAGTTATAACGGATGTATACAAAAACTTGAATTGATTTATTAGAGGCAAAGCCAAAAGACAGTTCTTTTGAAAAGAAATAGCAAACTAACAAACATTTCTCTGATTTCAACGACATTAATATATTATTATTTTTTTTGGTGCGGAACAACATTAATATTTGCAAAAGTTAAAGACACTAGGAGGAGTCTTTATAACCTACCTCTTTATTTTTACATGGTTTTAAAAAATGTGAAAAAATTTATTTAATTGTTAACACTTACTTTAAAACATTAATAAATCTGCAAAATTTTATTACATCAATAAGTGAAAAGATATAAATAAACAATTATCCTAATTTTCATATACAGTTATAAGTTTTGTGAAATATACAATTTGTCTACACTTAAATGTGTAGAGATCAAATTTTCACGCTTACTTTTTTTAAGTTTCCTCTTTGTTGAGTAACGATAACCCCGTAATTTATGATATATTATTCCACAATATATAGTGGATTACATGAAGGGAAACTTTACCGGACTTTAAACTTACAAACAAGTTTGGGCCGACTAACCTTATTTACTATCTAATACTTTCTCGCAGTCCGATCGGGTAAATCGCAAAAGCTCAGCCTGGAGTTGAAACGAAAACATGAAAGCAAAAATAAATTGTTGA